>QGDG01000090.1:0-127356 GCA_003268315.1 Stemphylium lycopersici | reverse complement strand
TGATCCGCGCGCCCCGCGTGGATCATTACCTTCTGACGTGTGCAACTGTTGGCTCTAACATTGCATCCTTCGTCAAGGAGAGGTCTCTGCTTGTTACGTGTAACATATAACGTCTTGTAACAGATATTGTGCCGGTGCACGGAGTGCTATAGTGAGACTGGTGGACACTTCTATAAAAAGCCTCCTACGAAGGAGATTTTGCGATCATAGAGCAAGAAGACAGTCGAATACCAACTCCTAATTCTCATAACAATCGTTTAAAATACAAGAACTTCGTGCATCTATCTTCTCCCCCCCTCCCGTTGGCTGTAGCGAAAGCAATGCATCTATACCAAAGCGATAGCGTTTCCAAACACTCTCATACCCGTACAATATAGCCTTAAAACTAGGTGGCTAGATTTGATAGGGTAGCTAATATCTACATATATAGCCGACTTCTGTATCGCTAAGCTTAAAACTAAGAGGAAAAGGCCAAGCGGAAGTAGCCTAACCAAATTTAAATTACGGCTGCTAACGCAAAAATGCAGCTCCGCTAGCGCATTAGAACCCCGCTAGCGTGCCGAGACTATGCAGCCCCGTCGGTCCAATTGCGATTGACAAAACTCCGCAATCTCACAACTCCGCCCTTACCGGGCGTTAGGGACGCGCAGGCAGGCGGACGAACAGGGTTGCAGGTCAGAGTGATTTTGAGAGAGGGGTTGAGGGACCAGTAAGTGGTATGTATAAACTGCGCTCCATACCTTAACTGTTGAAGCATCATCAACCTTCCGCATTCGATTACACCATCTTCGTACGTGTGTCGCACAAATCACTATCGTGAAGATGTACTGACAATGTCAAGCAACGCAAAATGTCGGCGCAACAACAGTCTCTTAGTCAATGGGTGACTAAGCTCAACGATACTTTGTTCATCCAACCAGACGACGAAATCGCTCTCGAGACCATCAATGAGCAAGTTGACCCAAGCTTGGTGACCAAGTGCGCTGCCCTACTGTTGTGAGATTGACTAAGCAATCTGACCCACTCTTGCTACCAGAATCAATCACGACGTCTACAATTACGATCAATTTAGACAAGGCCTTCAGTATGCTCGTAAATCAAGTACCTCGATCCAAGACGAGTTCTCTGTTATAGTCCAGTGGGAGAATGAGGAGAAGCCAGATGGGGTGGTGGCGGTTCTTAGCAAATGGAGAACCAAAGAAAAGGCATCGGGCAAGGAGACTACGAAGTCCAATGTGATTCTCTGGGAGGTCAAATGGATTGGTGGGAAGCGTAAGCTCACAGGGCAGACTGAGGTAGAGGCTGTTTAAAAATAGGCTATGACTTGAACAGAGGGGCTTCGGATCAACCGCTTTATCATCTCGATACAACTAGTTACAATCGTCGTTTTGTTAGTTCTTTAACCTCGTCAATGTTGTATGCTTCCACTGCCAGGGCTTCGCTCTGACCCACTTGATTAGGAAAACCGCGAAGGTATTACCAATCACTAAGAAGTTGAGCCTGTAGCCAAAATAGTAATTGTAATCATATTATGTCAGAGGTAGACTGCGCTACATACCGGCTACCGCTTAGGGCCCGACAGCAACGTATAACTTACTCAAACAAGTGATAACACAATTTAAGTGAAAGTGTAGAAACATAATTAGAACGCAGTATATAAATGGGTGCTCTAAGTGAATACGATTCTTGTTAATGTTGTCTCTATGTTTAGTTATGTCCTTTCTCCACCCTTAGGAGGTAGTCTTCACTGACAAGTGCCTGAATATCTATGGAGCTGTCCATTAGTGCGTGTATCATGCGTGCTAATCATTACAACTATTTAGCTAGCATAGTTTTCGAGTTACTGCTATCTTGTGTGGCTTCTTGCATGACAACAGGTTGAATGTATAGGCTGCACCGCTCACAAGGCCCTAGTGCAGAGATGACCTCACCTCTAGCGACTGTAATGGCACGGCTATTACAATGCCTAACCTGCGACAGGCGACCGATTATGCAAGTTTTAAGCATTCGAGACACAAGCTAATTGATTCTGCCCATTAAGAAGCTGAATCTAAGTTATCGCTAGAGAAGGGGCCATCGTGCCGGCAAACAACGAATGCAGTAGGCAGATAGTTTTTTGGTATTGCAGAAGACTTATAGCACTCGCCGAGTAAGTGTAATATAGACGATTCGATACCTACAACAAATAACATGCGTCTAAAGGTCCATACCTAGGCACTATAACCCGTCACTTATAGCCCGATTAGGATTTAAACTAGTTACTAATGCTTACTATGGTATCCGGTTAACCTGTTATAATATTTTCCTTAATCTGTTAACTTGATAAGATCCTAATAAGACATTCTAGGCATTCTTAGCGTAGTTGATCGAGAACAGTACAGCTAGCACGGGAATTCTTGGCTATTTAGTAAGTATAAGTACAACAGGATGTTTAATTTTTGTGCGTGACAAGGGGTATCTCGTGCATCTCCTACATACCCTAATTAATACAGCGACTACAAGTACAGCTCTACGAATACCTATGACCTATAGAACTTCGCAAAGTCACACTTATATTATTGCCTCTTACCTTCTCCTCCTACTATCAAAAAATCCTTAGGAAACCCTATAAACCCTATAATCCTCTAAACAACCTTATTTAGACCTTTGACTCTGGGTCTATTACGGCCATGTCGTCGGAAGCTTTCTTAATACTAACACTATAGACATTGACACCATTAGAACTAGCACATTTCGATGCCGTTATCCGTTCTCACTATATTTTAGTCCCGAATACGTACTGTAAGCGTCGTAGGATTATGTATTCCTACAAGCTCTGCTTATAGAAGAGTTATTACGGCGGCAACGCTATTCGACATGTTCTAGGCAGTTATCCTATGCGTGCGGCATCTTAATCATCTTACACGACACCTACACCATAACGAGAGATTATAGCTATGTTTACGCCTCTGTCCTTATAGCTAGCCCTTCGGAATGCCTTTAACTGATAGGGCTATCGCGACGCCATTATCGGGTTACTTGCACGACGCTAGATACTCTTTTAATCTGTCGACTAGAGCGAGATAAAAGATCTAGCGCTCGCCTGTAATCCCTTTATTAAGTACGAACATGTTCACGTTTTTCAAAGCATTGGGCCAAACTCTCGGAGTAGCAATTGGCGGTGTTGTTTTTCAGAATTTGATGGGAAAGAGAATGCAATCATAGTCACTCCCGTCTAGTATGGCCCGCAAATGCTCTAAGGATGCAGTGAGATTAGTGCAGATCACCAAAGACATGCCTGAGAGTGAGACAAAGGATCAGCTAAGAGAGAGTTTTGTTTACGCGCTGATGTGGATTTGGGTTTTTCTAGTAGTTCTAGCAGCGATTGCGCTCGTTGCGAGCCTTTTTATCAAAAACTATGATATAAGCAGTCTGCTCGTGGGGAACCGAAGCCCAAGAGATGGAGAGAGTCAGATGCACAATGGCATTCATGATATTGCAAGGAAGCTGGCTCTATAGACTGAGAAAAATACGACACTATGCCGGGTATACCAAAGCTAAAGCTGGCGGTACATGTTCTCCCCCAAACCAATTTGTTCAATGATAGTTGAAAAGGTTAGAAAATTCATATTTTTGGTGGAGTACAGAATCTTATAGTCGCCACCGCAACTTCAGTTCCACGATGGAGCAAGGTGGGTTCCCTGAAGATTCTGAAACATTTGAGCTCTCTAGCTTTACAGCACGAGCCGTCGCTAGCAACGTAGTAAGACTGCCAGCCATTCTATTCCTTCCGTGCAAGTTGAGACCTCATTGATGAATAATATGTATTAATCGATGGCGACTACGTTTGTAACTTCAAAAGAAGAAACTCATATAGGCTAATGGGGTCCTGTTTTGCTTTCTCTCACTCTTACCTGTCGCCAGATAGCGACGGAGACGCAAGGGCTCGCCTTTAGGAGAAACGCAATCACTTTTTTGGCGTACTTTTCAGAATCCTCACGGCAGCAGGCCGGTCTCTTTCATAGGGCGGTGATGGGTATAACGTGGCGTAAAAAGATCCTGCTGTAATATCCCCTACCTCAAAATTTCACCTTCCATATGTTGCAAGCAGCGATTGATGCATTCCCGCGATTCGCGCAGGTCTTCCACGGTCGGTATCAACATCATTGTATTGCCGCCCTGCATAAGCAGAATTTCGACTGTGTAGAAGCTCCCTCAACGTGGGACAACTTCATACACTGCTTTCTAGATCTCTTGTCGAAACAACCTGCGGTTTTCGACGAATTGAATTATTCATCTCGACACTGGAGCTCGGGGAAGCCGCGCAACATCCCAGTGTTAAACAAGACGCTTCCTAAACTTGGCTCATACCAGATCCCTCCGAGATCAACGGGCTTACAAGTATCACTGATGTTGAGCCAAGAGACCTGGCGTACTTCGCCCGTTCAATACACAGCTTTTCAGCGGCGTCTGTAGAGCTACTCTTTCTCCATATGACCCCTTTTTCATGTCGCAATTAAAAGCGGGAAGTTGATGCTCACGATGGTTAGGATATTAGTCGCACATTAAAAGTCTCACAGAAGAGATTTTATGCTTTTGTGTCAATCGAATCGACATCCCCGCGGTCAGCGTATTGTAAATCTTTGGAATAACGTATTTCAAGTCAGGAATAATCAACGTGCCAAATGCGAATGTTATAGCGAAGTTGTCGAAGACGGCGATAGCGTGAGAATTGACCGCCTCTATTCCTCAATAATTACCAAGGTAGTAGGGACATAGGTTGCGGAAGCCGTAGCATTAGCATAGCTCGGAATGCCTCCGGAATCGTTCAGCGTGCTGTTGGAAGGCAATCCTATACCTAGACACACCTCTACCGTTTTTAGGATTGTTTAGCAATATTTCGCCTAGCAATTAGCTATTAACGTTGCTGAAACTCGAGGACTAATAAAGTTAGCTACTTAGATAGCATACTCTAAGTTTAGTACTTAGCCGTATTCTAGATCCAGTGCTTAGGTGTTACAAGTAAAACGAAGGATTCTCTCCTTGACGAGGAATGTGGGTTGAAGGTCAACTACGGCCTCGTCAGGAAGTGATGATCGGCGCGAGTGGCGCTAGATCACGTGACTGAAATCTCGCCAAGACCAAACATTTCGAGATGCCAGGTCCTCCACAGATGTCAATGACATCTAAGATGCTAGGGGTGTAAGGACATAGGCCTACTAACCTATTCCTTACTAAGGAGAGCTAAGTTACTAACTATTAGGTAAAGTTACTAAGCTCTCTCTTTCTTCTTTATTCTGCGAGACGTTTAGCCTTACGCGAGTATTGCGTAATAAAGCTAAAGGCTTAGCGCAATTATTACGTAATTAAGCTAAACGCTTTTACTTCTTTACGAGACCTTTGTCTTTACGCATTAGTAATAGCGTGTGTTAGCGCTAAGCTCTCTTTATATATTTAGGTAGACTATCTTGCTTCCTTTTATAGATTGTTATCTACTATTTTGTCTTTTTAAATAGAGCCTATTTAACTACTTTAACCTTCGCGTGACGTCTGCCTTATAAAGGGCTTAGCCTAAGGATATAGGACATAGCAACGAAGATATAAGGATAGAAAGGTTTTATTAATTCTCTTATTATAGTTAACTTAAAAAATTTATTTCTTAAACAGATTGTTACATAGTCATTCTATTGCTTATAGAACTTATATGTTATTACCCTAAATACCTACTATCCTACTTGGTCGCTAGACAACTCTAAAGCCTTACGAATACTTTATAGACTAGCTTGCCCTAGCCTAGTGTCAGACGAGGGATAGAATCTAGGTGTGGGATCGAGCACCCAGATTCTGTGATCCTAGCCAATCAGGACTAAGCGCCAAGGTCAACCCCTAGGCGAGGCTGAAACTTAGCCGTCTACCTAATGCAAAAAACAATAACAACAGCGCCTATAAGGCGGCGCGCTTGCGCTCTACTAAAAGATAACAAGAATTAAGTTTTTCCCCTAATTAATTATTATAGCGAATTATTATAGTAATTCGATCGCCTTCTTGAACATCTACAGTGCACGGACGCGCAATGACCACGGACGCGCAATGACCACCCCACCAACATTTTGAGATCAGAAAAATGAGGCTGTAGAGCCACACATAATGGTTATTATCGTGAGATATTATAGAGTAATAGTAATTAAATACTAGTAATTAACTTATGCTACTTGTATTTACTTAGAAGGTTGATGTTGCAGCCGCGGCAGATAGTTTTTGCTAGAGGTGGAGGTGAAGGAGATGCTACTACACCACTACCTACAACTTTCTAACGCTTATTTAATAGCCTCTAAGCTTATAAAGCCTTTCTCTTACTCTTTTAGAATAGTTATATAGCTTTTTTAGAGTTCTAAATTACCTTCTAATATATTTTTTTAGCTGCGCGCTAGGCGGCCTTATCTATCTTCTCTTTTACTCTTACCTCTTTAGCTCTCTTACGCTTAATACGCTGCTACTTAGCTTACTACGCTTTAGTAAGCTTTAACTACTCTTTCTCTTAATATTTCTAGATTTTTTAAAGCTATAATTTATCTTTTTTTTACTACTTAGTAGCCTTAAAAGCCTATACTTTTTATACCTTTTTTAGTAACTAGAAAATAGCCTTTTTATAGTACTTCTTCTAAATATAATCTTATAAAGTAAATAACTTCTTCTTATACTTCTTCTTAATAGTAAGAGAGGCTTTTAGTCTTTAAATCTTATACTAAAGTAGGTTATTTTAGATAGTAATATAGTAAAGAAAGCGTTAGAGCTTCTTTACTCTCTTACTATCTCTATTCTAGGTAGTCTTAGTAATAAGAGCTTAAATCTTTTACTAATCTTTACTACTAAGAACTAAAGATAGGCTCTTATCTAAGCTAGATAGCTTAGAAGTAGATAATTAGAACTTTTTAAGTACTAGTTATAGATTAAAAAGGTAAATACTAGTAACTTTAAATACTTTTTTAATACTCTCTTCTCTAAAAGAGGTATACTAGGTAGCTTAGAATAAGTAAAAGAAGTCTTCTTTCCTAACTAAAAATAGCCTCTAGCTATTCTAGAGGTAGATTAAAAGCTTCTTAGAGTAGAACAAGAAAAGAAGCTTAAATAATACTATATCTAGAGGTTAGAGAGTATAAGTTAAATAGAAAGAAAATATAGCTAAGAGAATCTTATTCTAATAATAATAGAAAATAAACTCTATTATAATATATAATCTATAGCTATCTAAGATAAGTAATCTCTAAGAAGAGTAAGCCTTAGGCTTAGTATATTAATTAAATACCTATTAGAGCTATATAACTTCTATTTAGTTATTTATCTATTTACTAAAAAATAAGGTAAAAAGAGTAGAGTACTTCTTAGGTTATACTCTATCTACTTAGCTTAATTAAATATAGTTAGAGTTAGACTAATAGATAATTCCTAGTAGTAATACTATTCTATTAGTATAGACGTAAGCTAAGACTATAATCTAGCTCCTAGATCTATCTTAGATAGCATCTCTTATCTTCTTTCTTTTCTATACTACCCTACTAAATACCCTCTTTAACCTAGAAGTAATACTAATTAAGAACCTCTTTTTATTTATATTATACGTGTAATAAGCGTCTACCTTATACTAGGCTATCTTAGTATATAAGTAGTTAAAGTATAACTTATATTTGCCTTCTAAGTTAGCTTTATAGCGATTGTGATCTATCTTAGTTACCTAAGCTATAGTAAGGTAGATATTATTATAGTAAAGGAACTAGGAAACCTAGCGATCACTTACTATCTTATAAGCTATTAAAGATACAAAGTTGCGTATTATCTCTCTTATAGAGGGTAGATACCTTACTATAAGCTTCTTAATATACTATATAAGCTCTAACTCTTACTATAGATAGAGTTTAAGCTAGGTAGTCTCTTTAAGTTATATTTAGCTTTATACCTTCTTACTAGCGTTTACTAATTTATACTAAATATTTCTATAACTTTCTTATATATAAATAAAGCTTCTAGCTCTTGCGAATTAATTACTTTAATTGCTTTTTAAATTAGATCTATAGTTATAGAGTTATAAGAGGTTCTATTTAAGATAAGAATATTAGTAAAGTGGTCATTGCGCGTCCGTAGTCATTGCGCGTCCGTGCACTATATATAGTCTGATAATTAAGAGTCTTACTACCTTAACTAAAAACACCAAATCAATATAAACAGCTAATTAACTCTAGCTAATATAACGATCGCTTTACGCGACTAGCACGATTACTATACCTAGTTTAATTAGCTATAAGCCTACTATAAGGCTTATAAAGTTTAAGACTAAGTTAACCTAAACTTAGCAATAGCTTCTATAGCTAAGCTAATCGAACTAGAGATACTAGATATCTCTAAGTACACCCTAGCCTCGGCACTAGCAGACGGTATAACACTAATAAGATTATTAGATTTATCCTTATTAGGTTAGAAAGCTTATAAAGACAATCTAAAGATTTATAAACTCTATATAGAGAAATATAAAGTGCGATATATAGTATATAAGACTAAGTTAGTGAACCTATAGTATATTATAGTACTTATCTAGGCTATAGTATCTTAGTATCTATAACGCACTTACTGCTCTCCTAATTAACCTCTTAAATAATAGATTACTAACCTATAAGTAGAAGTAGAGAGCACGTAGGACTATAAGTAGAAGATAGCTTAAACGTAATATTATATAGTATTAAAACTACTATAATTAGTAACTTTCTAAGATACTTAGCTTACTAAATATAATTAAGTAGCTAAAGAAGCTAAAGTGCTTTAAATCCTAGAAGTCTTATAGATTAAAGAAGTTACTAAAGACTTCTATATAGTAGTAGAGAAAATTACTCTATCTTAGGTAGTAAGCTATTAATTCTAGCTATTAGCGCTAAAAGAAAGCTAGTCTAATTAATCCTAAAAGGATATAATTAACAGCTTTTGTTAGAATATAATAATTAGCTAACTAATTACTTAAGGTAGAAGCTAAAAAGTAGCTCTTATAGTAGAAGACTTATTATATCTAACTTAAGAGATAAAGTCTACCTAAGTAGATAAGGACGCCTAAAGAACTTAACGTAGAGACTCTTATATATATAAGCTTAAAAGAGAGATCTCTTATAAGCTAGTCTTAGAAAAAGGCGTAAAGTTAACTTAGAGTAAATAATACTTTTAAAAAGAAAGAGGTAACCTTATAAAAATAAGCGCCTATAGTAACTCTACTAAAGTAGACGCTAGTAACTCTAGTAAACCTATTAGATTAGATACTAGAAGTAGGCTATAGTATCTAGTATATAAAATAAAGCACGCTATTTATAATTACTTCTATATACACTTAAATAAAGCCTTAGAATAGTAGAAACTAAATCTAAGAATAGCTTAGTTTATAAAGCTTTAGCTAGAATATAATACTAAGTTTTAAAGTTTAATTAGAGCTTAAAGTTAGCTAAAAATAGTATTTTAAGCTATAAAGTAATTCTAAACCTCTTAACCTAAGATAGAAGATTAATAACTAAAAAGTAGATAAATAATCTAGATTAAAGTAGTATTTACTATAGTATTTATATTAAATTAAGCTAATTACTTACTCTATTACTTATTTATACTTAACTTAAAGGCAACGTACTATATTACTAATAATTCTAAGTAAATATACTACTATAAGCTGCCTAATAAAGAAAACTTTATATAGGTAAGTAATAGTTAGATATAGATTATAAGATATAGTACAATAATTCTTAATCTTACTTATAACTAGAGATTTAAGAAGCTAATACTTAATTATATAGTAATATACCTAGACCTACTATATAACCTTATCTCCTTCTAGAAACTTTAGTAAATAAGAATCTAGTAAGATACTAAACTAGAGCCTATAGCACTTAAGAGACTTAATAAGACTATAATATACGAGCTTTCTAAGCGTTATAGCTAGTAAGTACTTAATACTTATAGAATTTAGGTGCCTAATTATATATCTAGATTCTATACCTAACTAGATCTCTAAGTATACTATACCTATAACTACTTCTTAAAGATAAAGAAACTACCTTAGCAAGTAATAGCACTACTCTAGCATAAACGACTAAGCTATCTAGGACCTTTAGCTGTCAAGTATCTAGTATAGCAAGCTAAGAGGGTAAGAATTAAGGGCGTCACAACTATAGAATGCAACGCGTGTAGAATAGCTAAGATATAATAGTAGATTAGCCGCGCTCTATATATAAATAATTAGAAACCTAGAAAAAGAATATTAATTAATTTCTATAGCTATAAGAAACAGTTCTATAATAAGAAGTTATTATAGCTATTAATTATAGATAAGTACTTAAAGTATTAGTAAGATTTCTATCTTACTAATAATTAAGTAGCTAAATTAATAATTAAAATACTTACTAACTTTCTTAAATTTCTCTAAAATTAATATAATATTACGTCTAAAACTATTAAAACTAATAATAAGATTATAACTATTAAGCCTAAAGTAATACGCTAGCTCTAAGCCTAAGGTATTACTATTAAGCCTTTAGTACTAGATACTTAAGCACAAAATAGCAGCGCTAAACGCTTAGAGGGTGTAAATAAAGAAAAATCGCGCGTAATATAATTAGACGTAAATCTATCTTAAGAGCTCTAGCTAGAAGTTATATAAGCTACGGCATATCTATATAATTAAATACTAAGCTACGTTAATTAGTAAAAGATACTTTATAAAGTCTTCTTTATATATATATTCTAGTCTAATAGAATAGCTATATTACTAAAGAAGCTAAGACTAGCTTATCTAAAGGTATATAGGTATAGAGTATTTATAATAACTAATAATATCTACTATAAAAAATTAAGGCTATAAAGGCTTAACCCTAAGAGATAGATTAGCTACCTAGTTAGATATTAGGCGTTAATAATCTATTAGATCTAGATCTCGTCTCTAGCTAAAGTTATTAGTACTAAGAACGTAATCTTTAATAAAGACAAAATATTTAATAGAAAAATAGAGGACTTTATAGACAATCTAATATATAGTACTATATTAGAAATAGCTATATATATCTAATTAATTAAGATCTCTTTACTAGTCTAAATTACTAAGACTAAGTTATTCTTTAAAAATAATAATAGTGTTAATAGTAGCTTCTTAAATAAAGAAATTACTAAAATAGAAAACTAACTAGGCTACTATATAAGAAGAAAGATTTAGGAGTACTACCTAACGCCTTTAGCTACTCTACTACTAGTAGCATTACTAGCTTAGCTTATAAGTAGAGAAGTAGCAAGTACTTTTAAAATCTAGTTGTTAAAAATAGTTCTATAGGCTACAGCCTTTATAGCTAGAACTAAAGCTAGAAGTATTAGAGATTATAATAGTAATACTATTAATAAGACATAGCTACAGCAGCTACTAGCTAAAAGAGTTAAAATCTATTAATCTTAACTCCCTAAGCCGCTAATAGCTAGATTAAATCTAGATAAATATCTAATAAGTAAGCTATTTAAGGAAGCCTAACGCGCTTACCTAGATAGCTATAAAATTACTAAATTATAGAAAGAAGTGCCCTATAAAGTAGCAAAAGTAAGTAGAAATTAGATTCTAGATTATATATAGGTATTTACCTATAAATTTAATTAAGAAAACTAGTTTCTTAAGTATAAAGTACAACTAGTAGTTAGAGGTAATTAGTAATAGAATATTACCTCTTAAGACACCTATACTACTACTCTAGTAAGATAATTCTTTTACCTATTTATAGTAATTACTATAAAATATAATTTTAAAGTTAAGTAGTTTAACGTTATAAACGCCTTTATCTACGCCTAGCTTGATAGAGACGTATATATGCGTATACCCTAAAGATATTAAAAGCCTAGTACTATACTTAAGCTCTAAAAGGTACTTTATAGGCTATAGATATTACTAGCTCTATAGTAATAAGACTTTATAGTAACGCTTACTAAGCTTAGGTTTTAAACTATATTTTATAAGCTATACTATATAATTAAGAATAGCATTCTAATCTTTTTTTATATAGATAATTTTAATATAGCCTATAATCTAAATTAATAAGACTTAGCTAGTATATTAGAAAAAGATCTAAAAAGGACTTACTTAATAACTAGTAGAGATAATATCTAGTAGTTTCTTAGAATTAAAGTAAAAAGAGATTAAGAAAACTAACTTATCTACCTATTCTAAGGTACCTACTACAAGAAAATTAGCTAACTAGTTAAGGACTAGACTATCTAGCATAATACCCTAATAGGTAGTATAGAGCTAAAGCTAAGAAATAGGCTAGCTACTTTACCTAAAATTAATAAATATTAGTAAAAGATTAGCTCTCTACTCTATATAGTAATTAATACTTAGCTAGATATTACTTTTACTATATCTTACCTAGCTAAGTTTCTCTTAAATTCTAGCTAAGAATACTAAAGAGCTATAGATTAAGTGCTACTCTACTTTAAAGAAACTAAGTACCTTATACTATAGTTAAGATTAGGTAACTCTATATAAGTAGCTAGTAACGTATTCTTTACTAATAATACTCTAGATCGTAGAAGCTTCTAAGGCTACGCGATTAAGCTATTTAGTAATCTAATTGCCTAGCAAGCTAGTAAGTAAGATATAGTTACTATATCTACTACTAAAGCTAAGCTTCTAGCTCTATCTTAAGTAGCTAAAGAAGCTATCTTTATATTAAGACTAGTTAAAGAACTTAAGATTAACCTACTAGATTAGATTAAAATCTAGTGCGACAACTAATAGACTATCTAGCTAGTTACTTAGAAGATATTAAGACTCTAAACTAAGCTTTAACACGTAGATATCTATAACTACTAGCTAAGATAAGAAGTTACTAAGAGACGTATTAAAGTCACCTACACCTAATTATTAAAAATAATAGTAGACGGACTTACTAAAGCTCTTCTAGTTAACTAGTAGAAGCAATTTCTAACTTAACTAAAGCTAATAAAGAACTAGGCCTAGAAAGTAACTCTATAAGTAGCTCTACTTAAGATCTAGGATTAAATTAAGCGTCTAGTAATTTAACTAACTAATAGTCTAGCTTACGAATTTAAGTCGGCTCTAAGCTAAGGGGGTGTGTTAGACGAGGGACAGAATCTAGGTGTAGGATCGAGCACCCAGATTCTGTGATCCCAGCCAATCAGGACTAAGCGCTAAGGTCAACCCCTAGGCAAGGCTGAAACTCAGCCGTCTACCTAATGCAAAAAAAAATAACAACAGCGCCTATAAGGCGGCGCGCCTGCGCTCTGCTAAAAGACAACAAGAATTAAGTTTTTTTCTCGATTAATTATTATAGCGAATTATTACAGTGATTCGATCGCCTCCTTGAACATCCACACAGTCTGACACCTAGACTAGGAATAGAGAAGTATCTCTAAACCCTATATAATATTAGGCGGGCAATTTATATCGCGGCCGTATTACCTTACTAAAACTTGTGGTACTATAGCATAGTTTTTAGGTAGATACGCTAGACTCGTGAAGACTACTCTTACTAAATAAGCAAACGCTATATAGGCTTACTCTTCGCTATAGTAGCTTAGTAGCGAATCGTGTATAGTTAATTTAGACTATAATAAGTCTTTTTTTTTTTGAAATTAGGTGTATCTAGTATTGACCTAGTCATATTTCTAATAGTAGTACTAGGCTTTCTCTAGGTAGGCATTTAGCCTACTACTAAAGGAACTTTTTTCTTCGTGTAATACTATGAGATGTTGTAGAGAAGACTATATCTCTTATAGCATAAGACTAGGCTTAAGGTCTTTATTTAGTCAAAAGGTAGATGCTATAGCAAAGGTTTACTATCTAGTAGAACACTATTCTAATCGTCTGATGATAGAAGAAGCAATATCAAGCGTATACCATTGCGACCATTGTTTATAGTATTCCTAACCTCTCTCCACCTGCTTCAGCTGCACCATTAAAGGGATCTTTTCCCACAGCGTAAAAACTCTCTGTTTATCTGGCCAGTCATTGCTCGTAGGGTGCAGCGTGATGTCGAAGTTCCAGAAAAACCGAGAAGCAATAAGTCGAAGCTCGGCGTATGCAAGATTCTTGCCAATGCAGTTTCGTGGCCCAAATGAGAAGGGCTGGAAAGCTGCTTTCTTATCTGTACTAAATTGCGGGTCGTACAAGGGATGATCAGGGCTTAACCATCGCTCAGGCTTGAATTTATCTGGCTGAGCAAAGTTGTTGGGGTTGTGGTAAACGGCCCATTGGTGGATTGTGATAAAAGTCTAGAGATATTCGTTAGCGTGTGCTCGTTCCAATGTTTCCAATCTCAGAAAACAACTGTGCGGGTAGCAAAATGAAGAGGGAGCAGTGCGAAGGTAACGGTGGGGTATAACTCACACCTTGAGCAATGTAGTGGCCGTTGACGTATTCGCCGGGAGAAATACGCGGAGGTGTCTCAACAACAGGTGGATACATTCGCATAGCCTCCTCGAGACAAGCATTTAGATATTTGAGCTGCCCAGAAGAAACTATGGTAATTTCATCCTCAGTACTGAAAGCTGTTCTGATCTCTTCCTGAACAGTTTTCAAAGCTTGCGGGTTTGTCGTTATCCAGTAGGTCAAGCCGGAGAGTGCAGTCGCTGTGGTCTCGCTACCAGCTATGATCAAAGCATCCGAATTTCCTAGGATCTCCTCGTGGCTCATGCCTTTCTCATCGTTGTGACGAAGGATGTACGTCATGATGTCTTTCCGGCCATTAGGTGTTGGACCAAGTGCTATTCTTCGCTCGGTTTTTACTTTGCTCATCGCCTTGTGTTCATTCCGCCTTTGGATATCTTCTTTGGACACCAGTAGTGGAAGAGCCCAACGAAGCAAAGGCATCTTTAGTAGAGCAACCATCCCAGCGCCAGCTCTGATGCCAGCGAAGATTATAGCGATCCATGGATGATAATCACTGTTATCTAGACAATAGAATGGTTCCCCAAAAACTAGGTCCCCGATAATGTCGAAAGTCGTGAAGTTGTACCACTTAAGCATGTCGACCGGTTCTGTTCGCACGGCCTCTTTGCGCAACTGCATAAAAAGCTTGTCGACATACTGCTTGATCAACGCTTCCTGCTCCTTGATGGCAGCATCAGAGAACGCATGAGCCAGGAGGCGGCGCTGGCGACGGTGACTCTCTCTATCGGCAGGGAAAAGAGACTGGTTCGACTTGTCTCCGATCTGGTAAAAGTCGTGCCAGTGGGAAAATTCAGGTCGTCCGCCGCGACTGTGCCCGAAAACTTCAGGCCATCCAATAGTTCCGTTCATTGAAATATGGTTTGGCCCTGTACGAACGATGTCGCCGTACTTCTCATGAAAGCGAAGAACCTTTTTAGTGAAACGACCTCTAAACGAGTTCTCGATGGCCAAAGGAAGTCCAGATATGGCATAATGTTTTGGTCCGGGTATCTTCCGGAGAGGGTGAAAGTAAACCCTGTAGATTGCAAGACCCACGGCATAGACCACAGCCTAGGAGAACTATCAGGATGTATTTGCGTGCACAAGACAGAGACACTTACAACTTCAAGAAGCAGCAATGTAGCAGCTAAGAGCTGATGAAGCGACATGGCAACCGCGATGATCGAAAGGATGCAGGATCCTAGTGTGGTTGGAAGGCTGTCAACGACAAAAATTCTGTTTCTCAGACACAAGATGCAATGTTGATAGTGTGGGTGTTGGATGATGGCAAGACGATGTTGCAGCAGAAGGCAATGTAATATATACCATCAGAGTTGGCAACAATCAATCATTCAATCAGCGCGATTGATTACTATCTAAGTCAGGTACTTACTTGATTAGGCCGCCTTTAACCTTGACATGAATCAATCACGCCGATTGATTGATTGTTGCCAACTCTGATAACTACGAGACTCAACGAGTGAGTGGGACTTGGCAGAACGCTCGGAACTTGAGCTCACCCGAGCCGTTAGACTTGAACAACGGTCTCTGTCAAAATCTCCGATAGGGACGCTAGTGTCGGATGGCGGTTGCTCCCGCTCCCGCTCTTCTCGCAGCGAACGAAGCAATCGTTGATCAGTCAATTTGATCGTTCCCTGTAGTTTTAATGTGAGATCTATGGGTACATCGTTTCGTGGCAATTGCCTGTACCATGCATATTGGACCAATGCAACGCATGCTAATCTATCAGTTCACTCCGCCTCTCCATATTTCTACATGTATGTATGTCGTCCGTCATTCGTACGGTAGCCTGATCGATCCTCTAGGCCAGGAATGGCCGTCTTAGAGATGCACTAAATGCTGGCGTCTTGTCACCCAAAGCTCAAATGTCACCTCTTCTGCGCCAAGATTTTCGTTGCAGGGATTATTAACCGGTTACGCGTTTAGGTTCCATCGACTATGCAAGAGAGGGGAGCTTGCATCGTGCGGAACAATGAAGCCGAACGTACGCGTCACCCAAACCTATTGTCTCCGCTAAGAGTTGGAGTACACCTTGTACCGGTGCCTCGAGCTCTTCGAACAGGGGAATTTCGTCACTATTGTCAGCCGTAATAATGCGATATGCGAGAGAGCAGTGCAGGAAGCAAGGCGAAGCCGGCGGCGCCTCGCATACTATAGCGTAGCTTTGTACCATGTATTTCTCTGGTAGAAAGGCCTGCGGAATCACAACGATTCATGCTCGATCGTTCAAATACCACTATCTTGCCAGAGCTGTTGAACCTCTTCTATTGACATCTTGTACGCTCCAAGGTGCACAATTGAAAGATCAATTGAGATCAACTCTCTCGTCGTATGTAGGCCTTATTATGCAAACCTCAGAATTATCGCCCGGTCCTAAATCCGTTGCTAATTTTGTAAACGAATAGCGTCTTTTTCGCTGTTCTGTATGTTGTAAGTGGCTGCGGACTGTGCTGGTGATCCTAGATTACTGAAGGTGTGCTCTTGTGCAGAACGGAGATTGCGATGCAGCCATCTAGGCCCACCCACTTTTCAAGAGCTCGGCCCTAGGCCTACCCCGCACTTGATTAGATTCGCCCTTGGCGCCTGCCGAAGTACTGCGCCTCTCCCACATCTCCCACCTCTCTAAGACCATTTTGCGACTCGAGTTCACTATGTTATTAGCTATCGAATAAGACTGATTTTTAGGCCTGGCTGACGATATATACTATCCTGCAACACGGTTAGTAGTTCACTAATCATACGTACCTTTTTGGTTGCATGGCGTAGCGTTGCAGGGTTGCGTCCTGACAATCTTTAATAATATCTTAATGTTGTACGTCAGTATTTACGACTAGATGCACCTGTCATCCAAACGAATCTTAGCCCGTATATATTCTACAGTTCTCTGCTCTATTAAATATAACTTTAGGATAGCTATATATTATCTTCTTCACTATTACCTTTCATATTGTTTACTGTAAGCTTATAGTTGTAGTACTTAATTAGACAGAAATAGAAGAATAGGGTCTCTATTATCTTATGTTTTCACGTCATTTCCACGTGTTATAGGACATTGCTAAATGTATGATTCGAAATATACATACCTTCCTCGCGCTGCGTTACGCACATAGGGTCTATGAACGCCTATTCCCAGCTGTTTTAGGCACCGACAGTCGAACAAAAGGGCGTGTTGGAGGTATCGTAATTGCGGACTTTTGCGTTGCCGAAGCAAACACGTGCAACGCACCGCGGAAATCGTATGAGTGAGCGTCTGCCCCAGCAGGCTAAATTGGGCATAACTTTCACCGGCGCTGGGTATATTAACAAGCGGCTGCCTAAACGACCAATTCGGCTGCCAGCGTCATCCCATTGGCACCCCGGCGTTGTCGCCTATAGTCCCTTCGGCGCTGCCCATCTTCTTTAGTGGGCCTTTGACCTACTTCCATCTAAACAAGGTCCGATACCGGTATCATATGCATTGAGATTGACCACGCGTCGGCAGTAGATCTTGAAGAGCTGATAAAATGGCTACTGGCGATCTATTAGCGTATGCCCTTTGACCGCAGGTACGATGCACGTGTTGAATTTAAGGACATGGCTGTGTCGTTTGCCGGAAAGACATATCCCCCAAGCTAAATGGAAACCATCGTAAGAGCCTTGGACGAACTTCTAGGACGCTTGGTACCGAGATACCTCGAAGGGTCTTCAAGAGCGAAACAAATGCGGCGGATGATGAAAAAACATGTGGATAGCGACCTGTTCTTACCAAGTGCTGTCGGAATGCGACGCAGCAGGCACAGCTATTTCGTCTTCTATCTCCTGGCTCGATTGACCCGCTCTGAGACACTCGCGGAGTACATGGCCGAATTTCTCCGCAGCCACGTCCACGAAGTCTTGGGTGATGAAGATCTAGGGTTCTTCAGGGAGTGGTGCATGATTACAATGTGTTTGAAGGAATTAACAGCAAGGCCGATCCTCCAGGAGTTGTCTCATCGTTTCGTGGGCGTGGCAGACCGTACATGTGATCCATGGTCGCAAGTCCACCTTAGTGATGCGCGCGCCAAAACGTTGATACATTCGCTCATGAGTGACCAAGAAGGGCCATGATTCTTTTCCTAGACAGATTCCGACAAGCCTAGGTGGCCTACCTGGACCTTCTCTGGCTCTGTCGGGACATCTTCGCCACCCACTTCAGCACCGAGACTTCCAGATCCCATTCCCTGGTTCTCCCTCCTATTTTCAAAGTTTTCCGATTCTGCAGACGGGGCTGTTGCAGCCGAGGACGCTTGGAAAAGATCGAGGAACCTCACCATCAGCAGGAAGAGATAAACGCAAAGCTCGAGAATATTGACGGGAAGTTGGACTGTCTGTTCTGAAACGCTAGCATAAGAAAGAGCGAAAAGCTCCCAGTCAAGATTGAAACAGCACTTTGGGACCACAAGTTGGGTGATGCGACTGGTGTATGAATTCACTACTCCACTTAGATCACGAGTCGCTCGCGACAACTCAGTCTCTGACTGAAGATCATTAGGGGGTATGGATATCATTATCACGTAATGACGTGGTTAATCTATGTGCTCTTCAACCCTGTAACCTAGTCCCGGACGCCTTGCTAAACTTGATATGTCCCCGTGTTTGACCGAAGATGGGATCTCTTAGACTTGCTTTTCACCTTAGAAAGTGGACGACCAGCCAGCAGAAGAGAAAGAAGACAACCACCCCGCCCCAGAAGATCCATTTATCCTGCTTTGCTCTCCTCTCAACCATGCGGATGGTGTCGCCGCTGATGCCCAGGGTGTTGGCAACAGTGTATAATCTTCTCTGGGTGCCCTTCAGCATGTCCCTCTGCTGTCCCAAATCACCAAGCACGGCTCTGCCTCTGTCTAAGAACTCATCGAGTTGTTCCGATGTCTTGTTGAAAAAGGTGTTCTCCCCCAAGACGCGGCCCTCGCGATCGTATTCGCCGCCTCGTGGGGCTGATGCAGAGTAGGGGTTCGGGCGATAGGGCGCGTTGGGGTCGTACGGTTGTGAGGGCGCGAACGCTGAATGCTGTGTGCTGAGGTTTGCTTGCGCATACGGATTCTCGGGCGTGGCCGTGTTATGGGGACGGCGACCCAGGAGCTCGGTCCGCGCTTCTGTTGTTTGCTGTACGACGGGTTAGCAATGCTCGTCTGCGCCCTGACAGCGGACGCGGGTTCAAAACGTACAATGTCCTCGTTCGCGCTCTTTATCCGCTTGAAGTTGGTCCGGTATTCTTCCAACTCGCTCCTGAAGTTCTTCAACCTCTCTTGCGCCTTCTCTGCTTTGGTCTGCACGGGTTCTTGCTTGGCGAGCTTGCCATACTCGTCGATGGTGCGCGCGAATGATGTGAGGGACGCGTTGAGTTGCGCTTGGAGGTGCGGTGAAGGCGATGCTGAATCAGCAAACTGATCCAGATCCTTCCGTATTGACGTTGATTGCCGTAAGGCAGAATTGAAGAGGGCGTTCTATTTGCGACATGAGTTTGCGGTGCGCTATGCATCCCGGGGGTGACAAACCATTGCGCCTTCTATGGACTATCGTCGGTCTCCAAAATGTTCTGCCTTTGTGTTGAAATGGGTGGAAATGTACGAGGGTTCGAACAGGTCACAGTATCGCGCTGCAGCCTTGTAGGTAGACGTTTGTGGTTTTGACAGATTGCATCATGGCCGCCAGCTTCGATGTTCGGAACACGATGCTACATTCCGACGCTAGCCCGGCTATGGTTAGACACGGCACTTGAGCTTTACCCTTACCCCATATTCCCGACATTGAGGTGCTTCTTCACGACGCCCTTGTATACATAAACATGCACCTCTGTCCAACCTTTTCTTAGACCCGCTACCTGGGTCCTGGTGGACGCTCAATTCGCCGTCCGCAAGCATGTACACTCCGCACCGCGCGTCACCACGGTTCCCAAGTGGGACAGCCTTGAGTATCGCCATTTCCCTACTTCGCGCCACGCGTCCGACAATGTGAAATGGACTTCAACCTATCTGGTATATCTCGTGGTCATCCCGCGGAAGTCTATCTATCTGCGCATGCCGCCACCCCGACCTCGTGCCCATAGTATTGCGCAACAGCCCAGTTCACCTCGCCGAGCCTCTATTAGATCTCTTTCCTTTAGTCATTACGACGCGAAGTCCTTCTTATCGTTCCGTTCGCCGCTCCGTGTAGTTTGGATCTTTCTGACGTTGACGTCGTTATGCTCCCCTCCTGCCTATCTAGGTAATTACCTACCCGGTCCGTTTCGGTAGGGCCTGGGTATTTGCACCTGCCGAGCCGCCTGCAAAGACGACCATCTTCAGGACACAACCAGAGGGCCCGGGTAGCTTCCCTGGTAAACCAAGTCTTCTAACTACTAAAGGAAGCTCTGTAAACCTGAATCTCCGAATCGCGGATCAACATCATGACGTCCCGCTTGCTCTGCCGGCTACGGGCAACCCATGCGCCATTATAAGAGCATGCGCGTCAACAGTCTTGGGATGCAATCGTCTATTTCTTTGTATTTTTCGCCATGCATCTACAGTCGATACTATGCGTTAGTGCGCTCGTGTCAACGGTACGCGCGCATGACATTCACGAGCGCGACCTCCCACCCCCAATTGCTGTCAACGATGAGTCCTACACCAACTGTGCGAATGCCGCGTGGCCGCCTTCTAATGTCGGTCTTGAGCTGGTCCCGCAAGCACCTGATGATGAGATGCGCGCCATCGTGGACGAGATCAGCGCGGCGAATATCGAAGCGACCATTAACAAGCTGGTCTCGTTTGGTACTCGCCACACCCTCGCTACATACAACAGTTCTACACGCGGGATTCATGCAGCACGAGATTGGATAGCCTCGGAGATGCAAAAGTATGCCGATCAGAGTAATGGTACCATGACCGTCGAGGTTCAAAGCTACTTGCAGGGCGTGGCCAGCAGAATCCCATTTCCAGTCACCATCTCAAATGTCCTCGCGACTGCCAAGGGCAGTGAGACCCCAGACAGAGTATATGTCATGACTGGCCATTACGACAGTAGGGTCACAGATGTTCTCAACTACGATGCCGACTCTCCTGGTGCCAACGATGATGCCAGTGGGACTGCTAGTAAGTTGAGTGTTACCACCATGATGCGACATGTTGATTGACCTTGACAGTCGCTATGGAGATTGCTCGCGTGTTGGCCAAGCACCAACCACGATCCACCATCATTCTCGGTGCTGTGGCTGGCGAAGAGCAGGGCCTGTACGGCTCGACATATCTCGCAAACTCCCTAAAGAACTCTAGCACAAACGTAGAGGGCATGCTGAATTGCGACATTGTGGGCTCTTCCACGGGCGACCGCGGACAGAAAGACCCTTTCACCATCCGCGCGTTTGCCGAGGGCATATCTCTTGCGGACAACGGTACAATCACGCCAGCGCGACGTCTCCAGATTGGCGGTGAGAACGACACACCCGCACGAGAGCTCGCGCGATTCTCTGCTGAAGTCGCCGCAAATGAAGCTACTGGTATGAATATTGCTATCATCTACCGTCTTGATCGCTTTTTGCGCGGCGGTGACCACACTGGCTTCCTTCGCGCGGGGTATCCTGCAATCCGATACACAGAACCCAACGAGAACTTCAATCATCAACACCAAGACTTGCGCACTGAGAATGGTACCGTGTATGGCGACCTGGTCGAGTTTGTGGACTTTGAATATACAGCGCGTGTTGGGAAAGTAAATTTGGCGACACTCTGGTCGCTCTCACAAGCCCCCGGAATGCCGCGCAATGTCACAATTGATACCACTGTGCTGGACAACGATTCCCGAATCAAGTGGATCAAGTCGGAGAGCACCGATGTGGCAGGCTATGAGGTCGTTTGGCGATCGACTACAGCGAGCTTGTGGACTCACATGGTCGACGTGGGCAATGTGGGCTACGTTGTCCTTCCACTTAGCAAGGACAATGTCATTTGGGGTGTGAGGTCTGTGGGAAAGAATGGGTACAAGAGTCCTGCGGTCTACCCCATTCCCGGTTAGAAGGAGCTAGCACAAGATAAAGGGCTGGAGAGCAAAATTCAATGTGATGGATCTCAAATCTATCGAGATATAATCCCTGCCCATTCTTTTCAAGTTTCTGTTATATTGTGTGCATTTAGGAATGAGCGGGTGAACAATCATGCTCCATAGTGTTTTGTTGAAAATCGATCCAAATATGCAAACATGTGCAAATGTCGCAACAAAAAATTACATTTACTTCAGCTTGATCTCTGTTCTACTCATGTCGTCGGTAGCGTTGAATCCAATCTGATGCAGACTCATGGAACCATCACTACGAGTAGCTTGGATCCATACACGGTCCGTCAGGATGACAGCAGCCGTCTGAGGCCCGATGGTGTAAATATGCGTTTTAGCGACCTCCTGATATTGATTTGAAGAAGAGGAGTTTGTCGCCGTGAATTGGTAGTTGAGGGTGACGTCCACACCTCCACCCATAGTCTTGATGCCAAAGGAGGATGTAATTGATACACCAACCGAGTGTGTCATTTCTTGTGACTAGGTCTTCGAGACGCCCTTGGTGATGGTCGTCGCGTGAGTCATGGGCTGGTCGGCAGCGTTCCTGGCTACGTCTTCAACATACCACGCTGTGCGTCTATGAAGCTTGATAGAAGGATGGGCTATGCGGTTCAGACTTGCGGTATCGGTTGGCGGAAAAAAGGCCGTAAAGGGCAATACGACGCCACATTGCGTCATCTCATCGAATATGTCTCCTTCACGAGGAATCTTGTACTTGGTGAATGTCGGCAAGTCTGCGCCGAAGCGCGTAAAGTCCTTAGGACAGGACAACGCGAGAACTTTAGCATGGCTAAACTCAGGCTTGCCGTAAGTAGAGTTAGCGATGAACAGATCAATGAGAACCGGAACCTTCTCGGATCCCTCGGCGCTGATTTGGGGATTGGTAATCGACCAGAGGGAACAATCCGATTTCGCTCCGGAATAGCTGTCACTCCAGAGGCTCTCCGACTTGAAGTCGGATTGCAAGGTCAGATCCGATCGGACGCATCATATTGGGTTGTTGTTTGGAGCGTTGTAGTTTCCACTGCAGACGTCCCCTAGTGCGACGTATCCAGAGGGTGCAGCAGGCCTCCAGAAGGAACCATCATGAGCACCCCCACTACCGCGGTCGGTCCATATCTATGTAAATCCAGTGAAGCTAGCAACAGCTGGCTTCCCGGAACCATTTGCTGAATTTCCGACCAAGATGGTCGCTCTCTTGTTGTTTTGATCTTGATAGTTTGGAGACGCGAAAGAACCCAAAGGACGCAAGTCACCCTGAGGCTTTACGTGAAAGATGGCCACATCTCTCTTAGCACCGGTCTTGCTATCGCTATATATCCAATCAAACTCCTTGGTGAGTGTGACTTTTAAGTCGCCGTAATCGCGGGTTTCATTTGGCATTGTGGTTGTGGTCGCGTTACAAGTGTGATAAATCTATGTATCAAGAAGTGTTTGGAGGGCTGTGCTTATAGGGGTAGAGATGATTGAATGAGGTTGCATGCTGTTCGAAAATTATCGACACTACATACTTGATCCTTTTATCTTGCTTAGTGAAGCGTGGAAACTGGCTCCCCCCCATTCCTCGCTGCTCCCCCCGGAACATCTCGGCATGTAGGTATATGTTCCCCAACAACACTCAGGTAATATCGGGCAAGAAGCTGCGAATCGGTGTCCTTCGCAACGACACTGTAGTTGAACGCCTTTTGCTTGTTTTCTTGACTGTAGAGGCCGACTGAAAAGAGAAAATACACGATAGATTGACGGTATGATGATATGATACATATTCGCAACAAGAAGCGTCGCATGTTAAAAAAGAAATGAAAACAATGATGCATCCTCCAGAGCGAGCTGAAAATGTTAGAGGTGGCCAGTAATGGGCTAAGTGCAGTACCTCGTAACGAAATAATGCTTACCTAGGTCGGATTCTACATGCACATGGATGCACGTCTGCATTACTGGTGCTGCAAACCATCTCATTCAGCGTAGTATCAAGCTTCTACTTTCAACCATACGTCGCACGGGAAAAAAGGCCATCACCAAGTATCTTCAATGTCGCTATCTATTGAGCTCACAGAAAGACGAGCATAGGTTAAACGCGCCATAGAAAAAGAAAGTAAGTTGTAGACAATCATGCAACTACCCTGTACGTCGCGTCCGTTCTTTCGGATGGACAGATACCAAGAGCCCGTTAAAAACAGGACACCTGACCTTTGAAACGCTAATAATACGTCTATTCCAGTGTACATACCGCCTCGACTTGCAGTTGAGCGATGATAGCGCAATCGTATCACATATGGGTCGGTCCGTTTCCGCAGGACGCATAAAGTTGCGTTGGTGTGGGTGAAAGAAAAAGCAAATATTGCAGCCTATAGCGTGCAGCTTTTATCCGGCTCCACTAAACAGCTTCAGTCCCCCTACATTAGTATTCTTTGCATTCTGAATACGAAAAATGAGACGAGACGACGAAGTTGGTCTAGCGAAACATTTGGAAAGTGGGCAAAGGGCTTTGCGCGGCCGTTGGTAGTTCATTTACTACATGTAGCCAAGACTATGCTTATTCTAAAGACGCCAAACGCCGTAAACGGGGACAGGGTACTGTTTTCTGAAATGTTCTTTTTCTCGAAGCAGAGGGTCGGCACCAAAGGTTAGATGCAAGAGGCTGTCGGTGCCATTACATCACTTTACGATAACGAAGTTTCGGGAACCATCGCAGAATCGCAGCCTTATTCCGGGACCGCGACAGATTTTGGACATTATTCCCTTGCACTGTGCA
This sequence comes from Stemphylium lycopersici, assembly GCA_003268315.1. Classification (NCBI taxonomy): domain Eukaryota; kingdom Fungi; phylum Ascomycota; class Dothideomycetes; order Pleosporales; family Pleosporaceae; genus Stemphylium; species Stemphylium lycopersici. The sequence goes on along the minus strand of QGDG01000090.1, from coordinate 102,109 downwards.
CTGTGAGTTCGGAATATACAGATGAAACTTCTGGTCTATGTTATCTTCTGTAGGCTTAGCAGCCTCGCTACTAACTATCTTGAAGGGTATACGAGATTGTACGAGATTGGCGCCGCTAGAGGGCCAAGGAACCTGGACATGTGACCATGACTGAATATTGCGATATCACAAATCTACTTTCACACTTCACAGGAAGTTTGGTCTTGACGTTGCATGCGCAAGCTGATGTAGAGAGCGTCGGCTAGAACTGGTCGTCAATCATCGATCCTGTGTGGGAGCCTGATTGAAACACAAGTGGCTAGAAGCTCCCAATGTATTAAAACTCGTCTAAACAATATCTAAACGGCTTTTTCGAGATTCAAATAGATTGGTGGAAAGCACCTTTTGACCAGAGGTCTGGTTTTGCAAGCGAAATCCAAGGGTCTAGTCGTCAACGGCTGCGTGAACAACTAAAGGTAAGCTGCAGAAAAGATCTTCGAGCGTAAAGAATGTTATGAATGACAAATACAGGGCACACGAGGGCCGTCAGAAGACACAACCTGAGCGAACCAAGGCCGCTTACAAAGCGCTGCACTTGGTCGGTCAATAGTCATAGGAGATCAGGTTCATAAGCAATATGGCTTTTCTTTGGGTTCTCGCATTCTGTCACTCGATTCGGTTAGTCTAATTCACTTTTAGGCTTCTTCCGAGGTTTACCTTAAAAACGTCATGCCTTTTGCGAGACAGGAACTTGACTAGACATTCCAAAAGGGAGGAAGCGAAACTTTAGGGTCGCCACAATAAAATGTGAGGGTGAAGACGTAAGATGGATAAGTATCAAGCACCGTCCATAACCCCTAACTTCTCCGACCAAGTTAATCCATACGACACTACTCGCAGCTTGATATCACAACCCCCAGAATCTTCAACACGAGTGAGCTGCTGATATGTAGCCTATCAAAATTATCACCCAAACGCCTGTAGTGCATGACTTGCCCTCGGGTAGTGTCTCATACCCGAATATGGAACTGCAGCCTGTGGCTCCCCCAGCACTGCGCGGTCCCGGTCGTCAACTCAGCAAAGACAAGGCCACACATATCAATCCAGGCGAATTAATGCCGCAGCTTTCAACGACCGTCTCGGGGTCACAGCGATGGAATTATCCTAGGATCAACATGCATCGCACGTTCACTATGCTTTTCGCCTTCATCGTGAAGGGCGCGAACGACGCTGCTTACGGTATGGGTATCTCAACTGCGCTGTTCAACCGCTTTGCCAATGACTCACAGACCATCGTCGAGTATCTCAAAGAGTACTATAGTCTCACGTATATCGGCGCCGCCCTTCTCAACAATTGGCTCCACGTTCACTTTAGTCAGCAAGGCGTCGCGTTCCTCAGGCCCATTGACCCACCTCATCGCCTACACCGGGATCTCACCGAATCCACCATATCCTGTGTTATTTTTATTGTTCCTCTTCAGAGATGGAATCCTTGACGTGGGCTGTAACGCCTGGGTGGGAAACATGGCCAGCGCAAATGAGATCCCGGAGTTCTTGGACGGCTTCTATGGACTAGCAGCTATACTGAGCCCCCTCGCAGCAACGAGTCTCATCACAAGAAATCAGTGGCAATAGTACTCGTTCTACTAAATTATGGTGAGCAATTGCCAAGCCTGCTAACAGGTCTATCATCACTGACTATAGATAGCTCGGATGTGCAGCAACTGAGCTCGTGACATCTCTCTGGGCTTTCTGGAATGCTTCCGGTTGTGTCTACCGCGAGCAGGATCCCCGGATGAATGCAGATGGTGAAGGCCGTCTCCGAGAAGCTCTCAAGAGCCGCATCACTCGGGCCGCATCGTTCTTCCCCCTTGGCTACGTCGGGGCTGAGATCGCGCTTGGGGGCTGGGTCGCCACATTTATACGGAGAGAGCGAGATGTTGACAAATTCGACTCTGGCGTGGTAGCTACTGGCTTCTGGATAGGAATTACTATCGGTCGCCTCATCCTAAACGGCTTGACAGATGCCCCAGGCTAATCCAAAGGACAATAGGCAGACGGTCATTTCATTAATGGACCAGCTTCTCAGAGGCGATATTGCCCAGCTATCGTTGAAGTGAGAGCGAACATCTTCGTGCAACATGGCGGCCCAGATGTAATAGTGGTATGACCATTGGCTTCAACAACCTACTCGAAATGTTTCTTGTGCCTCTAGAAATCGCGCATTCACCCATGCTATCTAATACTAAGGTCACTAACCATGATGGAAAGACTACAGGTAAACGCTCTTGCCCGGTTTCCGACGGGGTATGCCGCTGATCCAGGGGCCTGTATTGTGAATGCTTCCGCAACCCCACCCCCGTAGACCGTTGGCTCGCCCCGCAGAAGGTTGGCATGCTCCCGAAGTTCATGCCGCGTGGGCCTATTCTGTTTTCATGCAGCGCTAAAACATCTGTTCTTACGTTGAGTACATCCCTCGCTCGTAATGGACTGGCATCAATTTGACGCTTCATTCAATGTAATTCCACTCGGTCGGCTGAAAGGTTGCGCAGGTCGTACCAGCACAGGGACTCGGCGTATCACGCTGCAACAGTAATATGCGCGAGGCAATCATAGATAGACCCGCTTTCCTCTGAGCATTGCGCTCGACCCAATTACTGTTCTGTCCCTCTCGAACGCGGCCTATCGCGATCCGATATAGAGCCTTGTAGTCAGATTGCGGCTTTTGGGGACGAACACTACAGATGTAACGCCTAGATCAAATCCGAGATGGCTGCGCAAGCTATGGCTTATCGGAACGTTCCACGAAGATAAGAGAATAGGAACGGGATGACCGCTGAAGTAAGTGTTGGCATTAGTTGATGCTGAGAAAGCGCCCGGTGCCGGAGTTTAGGGAGCAGCGCCTAGGCCTAGTAGAAGCTGCGAGTGGGGTAGCCTGCCCAGTGGGGAGAGCGAAGGAGCTGAAGCGAGCAGACCACCATCAGGGCCTGCAACCACATCATAATACCATTGATTGTCTTGCTTGTTTGTCGCAGAGCGCCACGCCCATCACATCTTGTTGGGCCTTTTGTTTCTCATTCTTGTCGTTGACGTCATTACGACGCATCGACCATTGCTTGTAGATCAGGCATCGCAGTCCTCGCAAATCACTGCTCTGCGCCAGAGCAAACTTCATTCATAGCCAGCGCATCCGGTTTTATTCTTGGGTCTTCCGAAGCCCTGAATATTCCATGCAGCGACGGGAGGGCCGAACGGAGCATCGTTCTCAATTACCCCTATGTCTCCAACCCCTGTGTGCGATTGCCGAAGTAAGTACGGCTCGATCTTATGAGGCTGATATATTGCTACTTTTAGTTGATATTTCCATGAAAGCGCAATCTTGGACGCGTTCAGAAGGTTGAGGAAGGGCTAGTTGGTTGCTTGAGCAACGCCCGGACGCCTCAACCGTTAGTAACCTAGGGGTCACGGGGAACAACCTCCTTTCATCAACTTTTACCGTCGCCGTCGCCGCATCAGTCGACCAACATCACTTTCAACAATACGACAATGAGTGTTCCGGTTTTGCTATCTCCCATACAGTTTACTTCTTCGTTCGCATCCAAGTCAGGAAACGGTGCCCGTGATTACTTCGCACTCGAAACTCCGGAAAAAAGGAATGACACATCACTTGCGCAGAACACCACAGAAGAGGAATCATACTTCGACGATAATGATGAGACAATTCAGCTTGAAGAACATGAGACAGAGTACTCATATCTAGATGCCGCCGCATACCCCGTGGAAAGCGACGTCCGATCGCGCCTCCTCCTGGATCTTTACCAATTGGCAAAAGATGGTTGTTCAGCATTACTAAATGATACACTCGCCTTCTGGAACAAACACGATGCGTTTTCCAACTTCAGCAGAGAACCTTTCTTCATCGACCTCTTGTGTGAAGAGTACGAAAAACCGCCTTGCAATCTTGATTCACTCAAAGGAGAAGATCGTCCACTCGTTGAGGCTGTGAGGGAAGCATGCGAAAAGGCTGGCTCTGTTTTGCTCTTGGGAGTAGTCGAACGCAGGAAGCATGGCGCTGTCTCAAGTCGACATGGGAGTTGGAGTTGTAGTGGCGATGGCATGCGACTTCGTCAACCACAAGGATCGAAGAGATGCCAAAATACCGGACAACGCGACTACAATGATGAGGACATGCTTGCAGATCACGAGATAGGCGAGGTCTTGGAAGACTCATTGTTCTTGACAAACGTGATTGATTTAGAGGGGCGGTTGATTACCGGACAGACTGAGATTAGTGAAGACAACATCCTTCAGCAAGACCCCTTTGACGATCGAGAGCCCGACGAAGAAGAGTATCCAGCTGGGTATGACGAACGCTCTGGCGATCTAGTCACGCACTGGTTCCGCTCTGCGGTAAGCGCTTCAAGGAAAGCATACGTGCTTGGCTAATGGGTATTACAGGTCATGATTATAATTCGTCGTGATAAGCTTCTTAGCCTGCTTGACTATGAGCCTGGTTGGTACGAAATTGAACAAGAGACCAAATATGAAAATCTCTATACCAACATTCAGTATTTTGTTTCAAAGATGGCGCACTCGAACGACGTCGCGGACCGCGACTATTTCACCGCTATATGCAACAGGATCCTCGAGCACAACGAAGAGGCGACATTCTCTACCGATCTGATTCCAGATTGGTTTCGCCCAGCTCTTCTTGCGGGGGCCATACGCTTGCAAGACGCGGATATGTGCGAACGGATCATGTACGCCTTCGACCCGATAATCGAGCAAAGACCTTGGAAGTCGGTTGAACAGTGGATCGTCGATGAAACAGAGGTTGCTCGCGTCTTGCGACCTGACAAGCCTGTTGAGACCGAAGAGCAGCTAGAGGCCTTTCTTGACGAACTCCGCTCTCTCTGTTCTTCAACCCGAAAGGAAGCGTTACTACCGAAGGCGCCAGTGGCTGGAGTACAACCGCATGAAGAAGGAGAATCACAAAAAGACGAACACGCAACTGCATCAATACCCACGGACATGATTTTGCAATGCAACAAGAGGAAAGCAGTCGAGTCGATAGATGATTTTCACTCTACTAAACGCATAGACAACGGAGCTTGAGTGTTATGTTTGAACGAGATCAGCAATGCATGCTGTTCTTACAGCGATATTCCCATACCACTCTGTACATGCCATCCCAGCACGAGGGACACTAGCTACCCTTCAAATCGCACATGCAAGTCTTCCAGAAGATGCGACATTCGCAAACCTCGCAGCAAGGCATCCAACATGGCTCATAGTGGCCTACACTCTCCACAATAAGCACCAGCCCTTCCCGTCCCACCAATAACAACCCGCCGCGCAAGGCTTATTCTGCCCATCGCCCTCACCTCTAGACGGTGGCCACAAGAGAAACGATTCCCATGTAACCATGCTGAAACTCTGCCTCTGCCAGTGATATCTCTTCCAGCAGGCGGCTGAGCTTAAGGCGGGCAGAGAAGTGGGGTAGCACTACGGCAGCTCCGCCCCACCATATCCCCAAACCGGTATGGCTATGTAATTCTGCGTGTAATGGTGTTGTTATTCGGTCATCTATGCCGATTGGACATCGCACAGACCGACGGGACCTTGTTGTTGCATTGGAGCGAGGGGGCGATGCCATCGTAAGGACCATCAACATGGTTCTATCTGGTTGCCTATCCCCGGGGCTGCGGGTGAGGCGCGCTATGCGATGGGCGTATGTATTGTAGGCGTGTTGAGGGAAGGGGACAAAAAAAGAAAGCAGGCTCACAGATTAGTGGCAAGAAAAGTTATCTACATAATTTCTCATCACGCATGTTCATCCTCTTGACTCGCTGGTTCGTTGGAAAGCACATTCTGTTGGTGCATTTCGTGCGACGCTTGATTCCAGGTTCGTGATCACCACGAGAAGGCCTCCTCCTGCCTCAAAGACAGCCTCGTTAGATTCTCCCTCCCACGACAAGATCCCGCTCTCGTCTCTCCAGATAAATCGCGATGCTGAGGGCTTGCAGGTAGACTACGATGGTCTCTACCCCGATCCGATGCAAAAACGTTACTCGGACGACAAGTTCCTGACGCATACTGGCGATGCGGGTCTTGAGCCTGTCGAGCAGCGCGCATCGTGACTGAGACGAGAAAGAATGTTTGGGCTGAGTCGAAGACGGTTCTTGATTGCACTTGGGATTCTTGCGATTGTGGTCGTGTGTGCTGCGGTGGGCGGAGGTGTCGGGAGGTACTATGCTAGTAGATCCGATGAGAGCGATGGAGGTGGCTCACCAACGCCTACGAGGTAACTATGCTCGCTACGTATATAATGATATATGCTGACATCTCTCTTCCAGTCACAGCGATAGCGAGAGTAACGAGCCGACGAATACAACACCACCCGTGACATCGGGCACAACAGGCATGGCAGAGCGCCCTTGCGAGTACGTATACATTAATTCTCCGTACTCTTTTGTCTTTCGCATCACAACTTGCTGACTGCCGTTAGACAAGCAACAGTAAAACCTGCTTCCGCATCGCAAGCCACTCCCCGCTCAGTCTCGGACCTGTACCTCGCTCCAGGCGCCACCTTCAACATAACCTGCCGACGACTGCCCTCGACGAGCTCTCCTCTACACACATGAGGTCCTTCACCGAATACACATTCCAAGCCTGCATGGATAAATGTGCAGAATGCCCAAAATGCGGCGGCGTAGTGTACGGAGCCAATCTCACGGAAATGATTGCGGATGGGCAACCAGGACACAACTGCTTGCTGAAGAACAGGACGTGGGATGCTAGTAGCAGGGCTGATTTTTTTTTGGAAAGCTAGCGCTGTGAAGATGTGATGGAGATTACTACGGAGCTCACTAGTCTGGCGACAGAAGGAACCTGCTTGGCACTTCCAGCTGTGTAGGTTGGACATGCGCACTACCACAGCTTGTTAGGTGTTATTAAGAGGCGTTGAGACAGGTAACAGTTGGATCATCTGGCCAGTACAATGCTTAATACGCCCTCCTTGCTTCACCCGCTAGGTTCGCCAACCTCCATGCTTTTGGATCCTCGTTCAGATTCGTGCCTGGGAGCACCAGTCCGGCGATATTGGGCTGCAATTGTTCCGTGCTAGATTCTTCCATCGACTCGTGGTTGCTATCTGGTTCTCCGTGCGCAATATATTGACCGACCACGTTACGAACTTCGGTGCTTAGGCGCTCCCGCATCGCAGCCAGCAAGAGTCCGGCCACGTAGGCGCTCTTCGATTGGTCTTGAAGGCCTTTCAGACACAGTATTAGTGTTGACAGGAGAGATTCGCTCGATTCGTCCGGCATGCTGTTTGGGTCTTTTTCCATTTGTCTGAGGGGCTCGAGTGTGATGTTGGCGAGATACGCAAGGAAGATGGTGAGCATAGAACCATAGGCTTCGAAACTATGTCGGAGGTAGTAAATGCGCAAGATACTCTCGAGCTGGAGTTTTGCTTTCGCCACAATCTCGTGGGCGGTGGCGATATTTCGGGCGCTTTCCAGAGAGTCGCGTGGATTATGACTAGCAGCCAGCTGCGTTTTGAAGAGCGTCAAAAGAATGCAGTGGTACTCGCAGCTGTAGAGATGTTAGCTCGCGGACTCGGATAGGGGAGTAACTTCCCTTACTGCAACATAAGATGAAATGGGGAGGCGATGGAATGCGGTTGGAGAGAATCAGGCAAAGCCTCATGCCAGCCTTTCAGTTGGGCTTGAATATGCAATACCGCGTTCCATGGCATCAGTTTACTACCCTTTGATCGATCAAAACACATGACAGCAATCTCATTCTCGATGACTCGCAATCTACAAAGAGCCTTCATTCCATGGCCAAATGCGGTGGGATATGATCCTTGGTCTAGAGGATAACGAAGCGATATCTCTGCATACCAGTCGGGCGCACTGTCGACTTCCGGGAGCGAATTTTTTGGAGCATCCAATAGACACGGTGGTTTGAAGTAGTAGTAGCTTTGCATTCTGTTCAAGAGTTGGCGGGGTTCCTCACAGAGTATTTTATCTACTTACGAGAGCCATGAAGCAAGTCCCCAAACAGTGAAAGCTTTTGCATGGTCAAGCTTTGTGTCTTCTGATCGAGGAGGTACAAAAAGACCCATCTTTTGTGCGAGACTGAGAGCCTTTTGGGCATATGCAAAACCAGGCTTATCGTGACCGGAGTCGTTCATCGTAGCGTTGATCAGACATCCAGCTTGGATGGTGGTCAGCTTCGGTTCCTTGTCTTCCAATTCCCATAATCTCTTCGCCTCGGCTAGAAATCGGTAGACCAGACTATCAGGGTCCCAGAATCGGGACCGGTTGGCGAAAAGGGGCAAACTAGCCTGTACTGTATCAGCGAATTCCTGTGTGCGACATTGCGATGTACTTACTCACACAAGCTTTCGCCAAAACAGCATTCACAAGTAAAGGTGAGCAAAAGTCGGTTCCTTTTGATATCATGTCCTCGAGGAAATAGGTTTTGGGGAAAAAGAAGTGTAGTGGATACTGGTTGATGAAGTATGATTCCAAAAGATTTCGTAGCAAGCGGTCGTTGGCACTGACATTGGTCCAGTTTGAAGGCCGCGTTTCTTCCAGCAGAGGATCGACAATCTTGGCTGTAAAGAAAGGTTTCGCATGACTACTAAGACCCAAGGCTGGATGGTCCTGGGCGCCTTTGTCAGATGCTTCGATCGCCTCATACAGGTGTGATTGGAAGTATTGGCTCTCCTGAAGTTTTGGTGGTATATTGTCGAGGTACGGGAAGTGGAAACGCGACGAGGCTTCTGGGACGTTTAGAAGCTCCATAATGAGGCTTCCCTCTCGGAGGTGCTGAACCATGGCTTCTGCATCTGCGCCTGCTCGGATGCGACTGAAAGCATCGGCTGCGTCTCGTTCGGGCATGTTTTGCACCATATCGAACAACTCTTCTTGTGCAGTACGCCTATCTTTGAGCTGCTGGTAACGGCGCCTAAATTGACGCGACTCGGTCTCTCCCTGTCGGCACTCGGTATCTCTAGATATGCATGCAGTGCACCTAGGCTTTACGTTGTTGCACTGTTCCTAGGTTAATTACAGTACAACAGTCGTGGTCAGTAGGCACTTACTTTTGACTTGCGGGTGCGGCAAGCTTCGCATGCGTTCACCCGAGTGGGTCTGGGCTTTTCCACTGTCTCCTTGCGCACTCCGCCAGCCGGTGCTGGCAAGAGTGACCGCAATGGTGGTGGGCTTTGGGCAGACCTTCCGTCCATCCTCTCTGGTATTAGACTTCGAAAGCGTTAATTCAGCAGTGATAACTGCTACTCTCCGTATAGTGTAGAATTCCTCAACACCTTGCATTGGTCTTTTAAATAAGAGACGTAGCTGTCAAAAATGCCCCTCCGTAAAGTATGGCTGTCGTCATGGTAAGAGTTTAAACAGGAATTTTCGTATCGAGGTACTGTGACGCCACCTCGGGATGACTGTCCGGTAGCCAACCATCAAACGCTGCGATCATGGATTGTGGTGGCGCGATTTGACCTCAAGTTTCGATAAAAGGGTGGACTTTCGTCATGGTCCCAGGAATGAAGCTCCGCATACCACTTTGCACTTCATACATCGACATGGAACTCTTCCGATACCATCCCCCACAGGCGCCTGTTGGGCGATCTGGCCGGCCATCACAGCCCAGCCAACTCTTTGCGTCGACCCGACTCGTGTGTTGGATCTGGATGAGCAAGCAACGAAATACTCATCTTCCAGTACAATCGCCAGTTGAACTGAGACCCTTTCATCCAAGATTTGGAAATGGAGGCTGCCACAGATGTTTCTTGCGTGCCTCCTCGGGATTGAGAGCCATTTGCAGAAGTACATGGTTCCATCGTGCTCATGTTGCGCGGAATCGAGTCACCTATTTCGTTCGGCAATGTATCCCGTGTGCTTCATAAAGAACGCGCTAGACCTTGTTGTGTTACCATGATGAACCCGTGCTTACCAGCTTGCGCATATTTTGTGGATCCGAGGAGGGCCTCCGCGGAGGCCCTCCTCGGAACGAGTATCATGTGCGCAGTTCTTTGTGGGCTAATTAGCGAGATCATGCTTAGCGACGCGTTTCACATTTCGAATCGTTGTGGGAGACCTGACGAGTAAGGACTTTCCAGAACTTATGGGTGTTCAGTGGGGATGTCCAACAAACACAAGGAAGCACACCAGTACCATGGTCTTATTAAGAGTGGAGCATCAAGGTACTTGGGACAGATAATTACCAAATTCATCCTTGCGCTAGCCCTTAGAGCTGAAATTTCGGAAATATGAGGACGTTGGTAAAGGCTCATGTTAGTGCACTCTGGTTGGAGATCATAGTCCTCGCACGGAGACTAAGTGCAAGAGACGAGTGCACATCTATACACGATCTTTAAACCGTCTAGTACAGGTCCAGCGTATAGTAGACGTTCGATTTCAGTGCCACAGTAGGCCTGTAGCGCGCCTTAGCGCCGTGTATGGGAGTAGCATGGATGGAATAGCACCGATGGCCTATACTATTACCCAAGGGTAGACACGGAAGGTATGGACTCCTTTATGCGAACGGGAACCCTGACAATACACACTGCGGCTATCCTAGAGATGTCGGTCTGAGGCATTTCTTTGGTGGTGAGGGATATCTACGTGCAGTATTAATATTGTGGCGCTGTCGCGGTGAGGTTAGCTATATGTCACCATGGCCCCCGAACTTCAATGTTTCCTACCTCTCCCCTCGTTCTCGCGTCTACGCTACTTTTCGCACTCTTCTCTGCGTCGTGACATTCTTTTGGGGTGCAGGAATGTAGGACCAAATGTCGGGAGCATCCCTCTCTTCTCTTTTTCTCCATGAATACCAAATTGCGCATGTCGTCGCACAATCCTAGACCATCACAGCATTGGTACAAGTATTGCGCTTAGCCTAAATACGAACGTTGTAGTAGAAAAAAGGCCGTCGTAGGCCGTCTAGAAATTGAAGAGACGGGAGTTGAAGGTAGAGCAGAGAGCGAGGGCAAAGATGAAGCTGAGCGAGGTTGCAGGGGTCTTCCAGGCACTCAAGCGCCCCTCGTTGCGCGCCATTGCACACGTCAACGCGCCGTGCCGTCACCAACCTTGTTCGCAATGCAACCGCCACTTCCTATAACTTGCGCACCCACCGCAGCATCTCCATCGCCAACTACATCTTGTCTAGATAGCGAGCTTGATGTCTGCGCCTTCTTTCCGCCCCACACACAAGATGCCATGCCCTCGATTTGCAGGGTACGAAACCCCATACAGGAACGATCAACCCTTAAATAGCACCATATCCATCGCACAGCCTCTCACGTCGCCGAACCATCGTACCAACAGCTTAATCTGATTTGTTCCTTCGACTTGGTTCTCGACTTTCTAGCCCGATGTGGCGGCGGCACATCCCGGCATCGTCGGGCGTTTAATGAGAGACGGGAGGCCTAATCTCTCCACCGCGGACAATTGCTGCCGTTGAAGTCTTGAATTACTTCATAACGTCGCGAGTCGTCACGTCCGCGCATGAGGTCTTTCCTCTCGCTCGCGCTATAGCCCCACACGACGCGTCTTACAATATGCACAGGGACGTGTTCTCGACTACCTGGCTCGTACTCTTTAATGTACTACCAGTACGCGCTGCCTTTTCGGAATTCTTCTTCGCAGGAAACAATGGAAGCTCGAATGCACTAAAGACATGTCCGGACTCGGGCTTTGAGTGTGCTCCTCCATCGATATGCTCATTTGACGACCGGACGGAAAACTACTACTGCTGCATTCCCGCCTTCGAAGACGCGGTATGCTGGGGACCTAGCGAAGGGTGTAACGGAGGAGACAGTACGACACCCGCAGGCAATCAACAAGCCTGTGGATCGGGTATCAATACATTCTGTTGTCTAGAATCGAGGTGGGTAGAAAGCTGGTGCCAGCCGCTGCGAGCATTGCATGCTGATATGAGCTAGTGAGGTTTGCACGGAGAGTGCAAACCAGATTAATATCTGTTGGAGCCGACTTAATAACCCGCTCGCCTCACTAAACGCGAGCGCTATCAACGAAACCGCACAATCCCTTGAATCGGCTCGTCCGTCTGCCGCTACCTACGCGATCAGCCTGTCTGTTCTACAATCGCTGACTTCGACTACCGCCACCCCTTCATCCGCGTCTCAAAGCAGCCTAGACATCTCGCCAACCGCCTCCGTGACAAGCGCTGCCAGACCAACAACTACCGCGGCTTCTTTCCCATCCGCTTCTGCTGCTACTGAAGACAGCGACTCGGGCATCTCTGGTGGTGCGATCGGCGGCATCGTAGGCGGAGTCATCGGCGGTCTAGCAATCTTCGGCCTCGCAGGCATCTTCCTCTGGCGGAAAAGGAAGAATGACAAGGGTAGAAACCCATACGAACCGGCAAATTCGGACAATGGAGGGGGTGCGTTGTACTCACTCGGGCCTCGGACCGAGATGGATTCGAACCAGGCCTACGTGGAGGCGCCAGTAACGGAAAAGTACGGACATGCAATCAACCCGGTGGTGGAGGTACCTGCAGATCGGGCGCCGGCAGAGCTGCCTGTGACTGGACCAACGTACGGTAGATGAGAAGACGATTAGCGAATAATGGAGATCTAATGCCTGCTCGAAACGGAGTAGCGTTTAGGAGACTTTTTTTACTTGTGCCCCAGCTCTTCGATGAGCGTGCCTGGGGCGTGTAGACTTCTGGTGACAAGCTGTGGTGGCAAATAAATCCAACATTGGCAGCTCGTTTAGATTCGCGTCGTATGGAAGTGAAGGTGAAATATCTTGAACTGCATGCTCACCGTCCGGCGCCCGCTTCGATGCTGAGTTTTCGACCGTTTCTCCGTCTGGTCTGACTGCTCGAGCTGCTTCCAATACGGTCGTCCCGTTCATACTTTCGAGCGGGTGTTCTTCCTGTCGCTCTGCTTACACCTAGCAAGCGTACTATCTTCCCGTTCCCTTTGCGCTACCTCCTTTCATCATCCAATAACGAGCACCACTTCCAAGTGCATCGCGAGAGGATCGGAGTGCTCGTTGAATGCTTCGTGAACATTAAACTGTGCGCCCCGGAATCAATAGCCTCCACAACAAACCGGGAAATCCAATACCCGAAAGTATATCACACACCTTCCACCACGGTCGATCCTTCTCCTAGGCCCCTCGATACGCGCATGAAAGACAACAATCGATGAGATGACGAGGAAACGCCGACTTGCGCTTGAGGTACGTACGTCCATGGCAAAAGAAAAGGAAAAAAGAAAGAAGCAGATACCTAGCCGACGCACCCCCCGCCCGGGAATAGCACATATCCCAACGGAGATTATCATGCAAGTTTACGCATCTGCCGGCTGCCGTGATGTTGCTTTTTCCTTATCTACCATACCGTGCTGCTGCGTGGTGCGTCTAGAGCGGATGTAGTTGGCGTGAAGGGCTGAGATGGTATGCTGGGATGTGAAAGGTTCTTGTAGAGTTGTTTTCGATGGTTAGTATGCGAGATGGCGACGCATCCATTGCGCGGACGAAGAAGCAGTAGTGGTAGTAGTGGTAGTAGTAGTAGTAGTAGTCGTCGTCGCATCGCAGTCTCCCCCGCATCTCGCGACATGCGCAACAGCATCCCTCCCGCAAGATTTCCTGCTCCCAGGAACCAGAAGCCTACGCACTGGACGTACAACTTCAGCGACCACAGTAAGCAGCCTTCGACAGTATCGAGCGCGACCCTAGACCAAAAGCCCTGCAAGACATACGGCATAGGTACTAGACGCTAGCTAGCCTGCACCACATGAACCGAAAGTAGTAATGATTGTCCCGGCGTCCTGACGCCCCATTGGCCAGACTCAGCGCGCACGACAGCAATCCTGTACAACCCTTACCCACCTTGATATCCTCACTTTGAATCCAAAGAAAAGACGTAGAATAGGCCTATCCATCTCCCATATACAATCCCTATAATCCCCTCTTCCCTACGGTATCGTTGACGTTCCCCAGCGGTGTTTTCAAGCCTACACCCCACACACCGCCGCGGAGCGGAGCGCAGCGCTACACAGCACGGGACCTCCCTCCCCCTTCCCCCCCAACACAGCGCAGCGCAGCGCGACGCACGCACCCCCCACCCCTCAAAAGCAACGCTCCATCCTCCCTCCCCCCCCCCCCACACTTCGCTTCCCACACTTACCTCCTCCCCAACATTGTATGTCGCGATTAAATCCATGGCATAAATTCATCAATACCTTGACACAGACACACTTCCCATTTTCAAATCCCACAAGCTGCACACAGGCGCTGCTAGCCCAGGGGTCCGTCTCCGCCGCGTAGGCGCAAATGATAGGCTCAGCGGATGGATCGGCCGGCTAACACGGCACTGTCTTGGCCTTGGCAGTGGGAACGACTGCTCTTGGCGGGTTTCGTATTGGCTTTATTGGACTTTTGTCTCGGGGGTAAGACAGGAGCGTCAGGGGCGGCGGCGGCCGCCCGCTGTGCTGCTGACTTCCGGCGGCTGACCTGACAGCGAAAAAGGGGACAGAGTTCAGGTACCGCCGCCGGGTCAGAGGGGTCATGCTTTGTGCTGGCGAAGAGGAGTGCAAGGGAGCGGTGCAGATACGAGAGAGCGTCTGGATGGATGTAAAGTATCGCGAGCACGAAGATGAAAGATGCAAGACGACATGTTCAAGACAGGGCTGTTGACGCGTTACCGCGTTACCTGCTTGCTTGCTTTCTAACTAACGCATAGTCTATATGATCAAAGATAACCACCAACAACAAAACGAGTGACATGACGACATGGTTCAAATGACAACGAGCGAGTGTGAGCAGACAGCGAGAGGCGCCGAGCGTAATATTGATGCAAAGTGTCTAAGGAAAATGAGCGATCCCATCCAACCCATCCAACGCCGCCCACCTCAGCGCCGCGCTTACACCGTGAGATACTTGGCCCCAGGGCCCCTTGCCTCGACGGCGAAAGCGCATTGCTGTGAGAAACAATCAGCATCAGTGTGGGGCGTATGTACTCCTCCCTAATTCCTCCGACCAAAATAGAACCCCCTGGTTTCTTGAAGTGTCCCCCGCCAGTTTGGTAACTCTGGGGGGGGGGGAAAGGACACGTCAGGGAGAGTCTTTCTCATGGTACAACACTAGCCAGCCTACCGGCCCAGATTGGCCTTCTCATGTGCGTAATCCTCTGCAAAACGGATACTCTGCAACTTTGTCGCGTAGTCTTCACCTTGGGGTTGCGAGGCTGACCGGAACGTGGCATCGCTATCTCTGACTTGGTTGTTCCACCTGTACAGCTCAGGGCCAGGGCCCATGGAGACAGGGCGAGAGAAGCGGTTGTGGACGTAGACGGAGCCACGCTTAGAGTCCATACGGGCGTTGTTGGGAAGAGCCTCGTGGATAGAGAGGGCGCGGACCTCAGCGGGCTCAGCCTCGGAGATCGGTGGGATCTTCTTGTAGCGGTAAAAGGCATCGAGGGCGGGGATGGACAGACCGTGGACTACAATGGAGAAGACGACGAGGAAGTAGACGACGGGGATCATGGCAGCGACAAGGTTCTCTTCCTCTTCTGTGGTAGCCTCGCCAGGCTTGGGGAACAAGTGGCGAGTGTGCTCGACATAGAAGACGGCTCCGATACCTACGAGGCGTTAGTGTATGCATCGTACTGTGTTAAATGCTGACTCACCAATGGGTCCAAAGTATCCCATGAACAAAGCCTCCTTCCAGTCCTTGACGACATTGGGCATGATCTTGTACATCATGAAGATGGCGGGGATGCGGCGGAAGGCAAGAACAAGGAATCCAAGAATCATGAGCCTTCCAACGGTGATGCCAGTGACATCGGGAAGCTGGAACTCGCCCCAGGGGATGATGGTACCAATGTACATGAAACCACCAAAGTTGAGGATAACGTCGAAGCAGCTGTTGACTTCATCGTGGCGCTTCTCCGTCTCCTCAAGGTAGAGACCATTCCAGTTCATGACGTTACCGGCGACGAAGCAAGCGAGGAGGTCGTCGGTGCCGAGCATACCGCAGACACCGATGATGAATAGACCAAGTGCCATGGGCCACAGCAGCAGACTCTCCGAGTCGATCCACTTCTTGCGGAGACCGAACCTGATGGCAAACATGCTGATAGCACCGAGGAGAATGCCAATAGCAACGGACATGACGATGATGTACAGCCATCCTTCGACAATCCACTGCTCCATGGCCATGGGAACACCTCCGCCTAGGCGGCCAACCTCCGCTTCACTGCGCTTGGTGAGCATGTCAACTGCGCGGTGGGCAATCTCCTTGGCACCCTCGGCGACGCCCTCCTTGAACTCGACGCCCTCGAGATCGGCATGGCGGATGAGGTAAGTGGCGAGCAAAAGGAAAGGGAAACCGAAACCGTCGTTGGCACCGGCTTCGGATGAGATGATTTCTCGCAGAGCACGAGGGACGAACTTGTCGGCGAAAGGTCCCTTTGCTACAGCCTGCGACAAGATGGGATCGGTGCAAGTGACGCAGGATCCGATGACAAGTGCAGCGAGGAATGAAAGCTTAGGAACGGTAACCAAGATGCACAAGCTTGTGCAGATCCACATGACCGTCATGACCGGAAGAAGGCATATTGCCATTTCCTTCCATCGGGCTTGTTGGTACTTGGCGGGAAGCTGGAAGCCGGCAATGACCAGTTGTACACCGATAACAATACGGCAAAGACCCTGAGTGATGGTCAGCAAGGTTCAAGCAGCGGCCTTCATAATTTTGTGCTTACTAGTGTGATGGCCTCCTGTTGCCCCTCAGCAGCGGAGCCCCATTTCTCTGCATCGAGAAATCTAGAAGCTATCGGCCCCAGAATGATACCGACAAGGACAGCAGGCACTGAAAATTGTGAGCCGAGGTTTTTCGTGGTGCCACGACTGTGTGCCGGATAGCCGTTGACTTACAGGCTTCGCCTAGGTACCAAACCTGCTTGATCTTGACGGAGATGACACCATAGGAGACAATGAAAGCGCCTTGAGACAGTTAATGCGTGCGTGTGTGCGACATGTTAACATGAACGGCTTACCGAGAACGGCGATGACAATGTTGAGCTCACTGACGTCGAGGGTGGGCATGGTGACGAGCCCGGAAAACGGAAAAGACGGAAGAAGAAGGGTTAATGAGAATGCATGCGCTGTGGGAAAAACAAGAAGGGATGGACGAGAAAGAGTGAAGAATGAAGAACGACCAGCGAAGGGAACAAAGTGTAAATAGCAGACCAGCCGTATTTACAGACGATTAATACCAATATAAGCAAGTACAAAAGATATGGAGAAATGAGGGATTTCCGGGGCCGGTCGGAGGGGATGGCGAGCGCAATGATGGTCGGGTATGCCAGCCTCAACTACCAAGTCTTCTTGGGCGCCGCGCCTTGCTACTTGATATTCTTTGGCTTCGTCACGGACACAATGCGCTTCCCTGACTTGAAACGGCAGCCGCCAGGACACTCTTGGCTTAGCAGCCACTCCCGCCCATCAGGAGCCCTCAGGAGGCTTGCAACTAGAGCCAAGCAGTGAAAGGTCTATAGCGAATGGTGCCAAGTTAAGCTGCAGCGCTAGCTTCGAACGCGTCGTGTGGGACTTTCCGCCTTAGAGCCTGTTCATGACCCTGTCATGTTACACGAATAGCCGTGCAGGAAACAAGAATAGTCGAGAGACAGCGACTCGATTTCAGACGGGTGGACCTTGTGAGCGTGAAACTCTGCGAAGCCAAACGGCGGAGAGTATCCAGACCAGGGCCTTTGGATCATGTCTCCGGCAAGCGTCTCAACAGGGTGCTACCGATAGATTTCTGACCGTGGCGGAAATTTGGGGACCCTGTAGAGTTTCGCGGCCAAGTCCGCCAAGTCCGCCGGTCTCTTTTGGGCCCGATGACCGCTTGGCGATGAAGCGAGGGCCAGTGATAATGATGTGCATTGCCTCGCGCTGGGAACACGGCCACAACGAAGCCTCCGTGCAGACTGTTGTCTTGAACTCTCCGACTTCTGATCAGCGCAAAGCCCTGGAGACGCGTCCGCTGAGCATAAGCACATTCGTCACCCGTGGCGGACGTGGGGGAAATTGTGACCTTCGCCCAGCCTATTTGGCGGGGGACGCGCGGTACAGTCTGGCCAACAAAAGTTATTCCACCCTTGGGGGGCCATACACCCGCTGTACTTTATTCTTTCTTTAGACTATCATGGCAGATAACGGCAGCTGATGACTCTGCAAGAGAAGCGCATGCTCAGCTCGGCCGAGAGCCCAGCCAAGTCCTCCTGACAGCAGCACACGGCAGACTGTGATACGATGATTGTTTGGCATGTTTTTGATGACAGTAGATTGCGGACGGCATCGTGGCGCCACGGTGCCGAGTATTCAGAACAGCGAAGCACCCAGCCTCACTCGAGACGACAGCACCTTGTGAAGCAGCCGGGAAAAGCGCACCCCACTTAGCTTCCCAGAGAGTCATTTGGGGATAGTCTTTGCGATGGGGCAGCAGCGACACCGGCCGTCCGTCATGTGGAAGAGCCTGTATTGTCAGGCGGTCTATACGCGTGGTCGCCCCCCATCATCGATCCTTCAAGAGCCCCACGACTACCGAGTCAAAGGCAGGGCGAAGATGGAGCCTCTACTGTCCCGGGTTTTTGCCGTCTCTCAGTCCTTGATCTTCGCAGGGAGGCTGGTTGCAAGCCTCCCAAATCAAAGCTTCTTTCTCTGCTTCAACATCCCAGGTCCCAAGACGGCCGCCAACAAGTGTCCCGTCGGGCCCCCTCGATAAAGAAAATCACCCGTCTTTATTATCTTGGTCTTGGGTAGAGCTGCCGCGAGGCTCGATGGTGAAGGTGGATGAGCTTGCCCGTGCATGGCAGTTTCCCAGCTGCTGCGTTGGCGAAGGCTAGACAGGTAAGCAGCGCTCGAGACCGTCAATCTAGGTTCGAGTTTCCCGGATGTAAGCCCGACGATTTTGCGCAGAAAGACATGTCCGAAACATTCTCGATATTGCGCAGACAAAAAAGCTGCGTAGATGGATGTCCTCCTGCACCTGTCGTTCTCGCGGCCAGTCTGCAGGTGTCAGGCTGTCAGTCGGTGAACGACCGCGGCTTTGCTGTACGTAAGACGTCATTCCGCCTACCTAGCGGGTCCACCCACTCCCGTACCAAGGCACTTCTCCCCACCGCTCAAAGGCTTCGCAGTTTTCCTTGTCTGCCTTGCATTCTAGCGGTGGCAATTCTTTCAATTATTTTTAGTCACATCGACTCTTTATGCAGCAGAGAGATGCGTTGCTGAATCAGCGTGGCGTTGACTGCACTGGGAGAATGATGCGGGCAAACGCTGTTCCGAGCTTCATCAACGCTAGTCCGGAAGAGGACAGTATCATGGCCAAGAAACCTCCGGCGAGGCGTCCAAGTACACCAGCTTGGGGCTGAGCGAGTAGACCAGTGATAGTTCACGCGACGACATGTAAGTCATAATACTTATTCGTTAAATGCCTGATCGGTATCATGACACCTGAATTCAATCACCCATCATGTCCACAACCCATGAATCATCTCCGTCCACGTCTTCAACATCAGAAACCACTCCCTCAGCATCCCTCAACCCCCTCACATCCCACGGCCTTCACCTCCAAGTGACATTCCTCTGGACAAAATTCCGCAACGAAATCGCCATAAAAGGCAGCAATGGCACTCTTACCCCCCTCTACATAATGCACCGCCGCCCCTTAAAACCCCAACTCCGCTACGAGCGCGTCTCCGACACCACCACCACCACCACCACCATCGGCACCGGCAGCATAAATACCTTCTCCATCGACAGTACCTGCACCCTCCACGCGCAAGAGATCCACCTCAAACCCCTCAAGCGCTGGAAAACACAGTACAACTACCTCTCGCACGCCCTTGGCGGCATCCCCTTGTCTTGGATCGCCAACAGCACTCTCAAAGAGTGGGATTTCGTGTGTGTGAATTCCGTGACTCAGGAGCCTGTGGCCAAGTTTAGCGTGAATTGGTGGGCTGTGAAGGAGGTGGGTAATTTTTACTTTGACGGGAAGGTGAGGGAGGGAGTGAGGGATGAGATTGTGGTCACGGGGTTGACACTGCTTTATGTTATGACTACTCGGATGAATAACCCGTTTCATTTGCTGGGCGCGGCGTTTGCGAGGCCCGGGAAGGTGGAGGAGGAGGGAATGGAGATGCGGGATGGGGGTGGGAAGATGAAGGTTGCTTGAGAGGGGACAATTGCTCTACTCCTGAATTTCCATCCCGGAGCATCATGTTACCGCACGCTTTTGTTAATGCCCAAATGATTGTTTTGCTCTGTAGCAATAGTACTATTTTAAACTATGTTTTCTCAGAGTAGACCCATGACTCCAATATCTTCTCACGACAAATCGCCGAACCCCCCCCCCTCTGAAAATGTTGTAATATATTTTATGCTGGGAGCCCGATTTCATATTTGCATATAAGCATTGTGTCGATGAGCTTACATACCCCTATCATCTCTCAGTTGACAGAGTAGTTCCCCCTCACCACGATGTCACTCGACCATTCCTGGCTCACAAGAATCTGACCATAGCCGTTGAGCAAATAACGTGATTGCTCTAGACGACGACAACAAACGCTCGCTCCATGACGTCATGTAGCTGATATTGCGACTCGGGTGTCGAGGTGGATAGGGACAAGGCACTGGCATATATCACACACCCGACAGTTACAGCGTCCATCAACAGCACGAGTTCACGACGAATAACTTGGTGGTGAATTCCCGCACTGTACGTAAATAAATACACAAACCAACATCACTATATAAGCGTGAAAGTCCGCCTTTCATCAACACTCACTGCTGTGACTCCGAACCAGTGATAGGTGTGAGCGATTTAATTACATCATAAGCCGCATGCGTCACTATCCAGTCACACTGTACTCCCCTATCTGTGTTGGACCGCGCTGAACCGAACGGGACAAAGGTCTTTGCGCATTCCCTTCACCTTCTGCTCCGCTCTCTCGTTCAGATATAAACCCCTCCTGCCTCCTATACACTTCCATTTTTTCCCGATTAATCAACGAAGAAATCAATTCAACCCTCAACTCAATCAAAAAAACTACCAACAGCACGACCAGCAACAACATCCAACAAGCCATCCAGCGAATCAACCATCCAACAAACACATCCACCACCAACATGAAGCCAACCATCTTCACCATCCTCTTCCTTGCCGTGTCCGCCCCCCTCGCCCTCGCAAAGGATCGACACTCTACCAATCCCTCGTGCGGCGCGCCCTTCTGTGGTCGTGCTGTGGCGGAGGTGCGCGGGATCATGGATATGCTCAAGGAGCGTGCTACCAAGGTCAAGACTAACACGGTTGCCGTTGCTGATGGCGCCGAGGAGAACCGCAAGTAGAGTCGTGCTTGAGACTTGTGAGTTTCCGTTCCTTGAGGTGGAGATGGGGAGTGGATGGAAGCTAATCGAGGGATAGGAGCCGAGTCCATCTGAGCTGGGATGCTGTGGTCGGAATTGGTGGTACTATGGCGTTTGGCGTGTAATGGGGGGGTTTTCATTATCTGTTCGATATGGGTTCACAGGTTGCGCTTGGGTGGATTGGGCGACGATGTGTTATTGGCATTGTTAGGATGTCTGGTTGATGGCGGGTATTCATGGTAGATCGACTGGAAGACAGGCATGAGCTATGTTTATGTAGCCGAATAGAAACGGATGAATTGGATGGTGCGATGCAGTTGCAATATGGTGACGGTGATGTATAGCCGTGATACTGAGTCATCGATGCTCGCAGAGATGGAGTCGAGGCCTTCGAATGTCTCGCGAGTCGACTTGATACAGTCTTCCTCATCACACATAGATTTGAAGACTTTAAGCAACGCGACGTTGTCGCTTCAAGTTCCATTCCGAATATGTTCGACCTTGGTATCAATCCTATGCATGCAACTCCATTCATCGAGATAAAGTTCCTGTACCAAATTCACACTTCCAAACCACTTCTCGCCTAGCCCGGCGCCAGGAAGATCCGGGTTGAGCTTGAGTTCCCTTGCATGTCCCGACGCAGCTCCATATTGTTCAAAGTGCTTCAACGAGTCAATCGCCCACACCATCTGCTCATCGTCCTTGTAGTGTTCTTTCAACCTCGCGCGTCGAATCTCCTTCCTCATTTCGGCTTCGGCGGTAGCCCAGGCAGGTGGATAGTCGGATGGCATGAGTTTCTCTCCTTTCTTGAGTCGCGCGTTGTTGGCCTGAATCTTTTTCGCGGTATCGGCTTGAAACTTGTCTTTTAAGAGTCGGAGCCGGTCCTGCTCACAGAAAAAGAGCTGTAGTGCTTCCTTCCAGTCAAAGGTGATTTCTCTTTGCGCGACGTCTATGCTGAGTCCTGGTAACTCGGTATCGTTGACCAGGTCACCAATGCTGATTGTGTAGTTGGGCATTTCAGCCTTCCAATTCTTTACATTTTCCTCCCATCTATGTGTTACCTTTTGGTAATGCTCTTGGCCTTTTACACCGTTGCCTTTCCCCGTACTCGGCTCGGGCCGCTCGTCCCTATACCAGGCTATGCCCTTGTCGTCGCCCTTGCCGCGTCGCGCGTATCGCGTGGATACCTCTGGCCTCTTGCTCCTTCCACCTAAGTTGTATTTTTCGAGCTGGAAATCTATATGCACATCACGGAGGAAATGCTCTGCAAAGGCGCGCTCGACGCACGCGCGAAGGGTCGGGGACACGCGACGGACGACATTCCACAGGTGGGCGAGATCGGTGTGGTAACGAAAGATGTTGATCCATACTTCGGCCGGCAGTGAAGGGCAGAGGGGTTTTCGCCAGGCACTACGACGCGGAGTTTTGGTGGCCATTTGGTCTCACATTGCGGTTCACATGTAGCGCCTTCCTCGTCCGTCGCGTAGACGGATGGGACGATTGCAGCTTGGGTTCGATCGAGTCAGGGACTATGACGTAAGCGCCTTCCCTGACACATGATCTTTGCGCTTCTACCCGCCCACCACCGTCCTGAACTCCTTCACCTACATTGGCAACGCCCTCTCCATGTCATTTTAACATTGTAGCATTGTTACTCACCATACACGAATACGCCCAAGGTACACTTCCGGTATACCGCCATGGGCCATGTCCGGGACCAACATCGACGATTGGCAAACATGCATGCCATTCAGATGAGCCTATCGAAGTGGCGCTGGCTCAGCCCCATCTGAACGACCGCAGCGTCATTCAAGCGCCTATCGCCCTTCTTCTACCGACTTTTCTCTGGAAAACTCTCAACTCGCCTTTTTTGGCCTCTTTGGGTTGTATGTATCTACTTTGTTAAGGAGCCGCTTCATTCCCACATCGCAATATGCCGGCCATGTCTTACCCAGCCTTGCGCTTTCTGCTCGCCATCATACTCTTTTGCAACCTAACGGGGGGATTGAACGACACCGTCGCGACCACAGACGTGACCATAACATATACAGGATGGCACAACAGCCCAACCGAGCGCGGTACTATGACCATACTCTGGAGCTGCCTTGCAACCATTTTTGCCTGCACCTGGGCCATCCTTCATCTTAATGTTCCTGACCCAAAGGATACCACGTGGATCAAGCTCAGAAAAAAGATGAAATGGATGGCAATTACTGTCGTCTTTCCCGAGTTCAATATTTGCAAAAGCGGCATGTGAGCTGAAGATGGCAATCGAAGACCTACGCGAGATGAATCTTATGCAAGATCAGATTGGATGGGAAGTCCAGTATGGTTGGAGCTGTCGACTAGTCTATTTTCTCCTGCACCCTCACGGCCTTTCATGGTCGGAACTCCGTGTTGATAGCACCTTGACGACAGAACCTATCCCGATGTGGAGAAAAATGGAGAAAAGCGAGACGACCTGGACTCTCACTCATTGTTATTTTGCTAACATGGATGGAGTTATAAGATTGTCGCCGGGAACTGCTGAGACAGTTACAGCATGCCTTGGTGCGATGTTGTCTCCAAAATGGCCAGAGCTTGGACGCCTTTCGTTTAAGTAGGGAAGAGATCCTTGAAAGGTCCAAAGCCGATCTACTGTTGAAGGTCGTTGCCGCAGTACAGATTTCCTGGAGACTTGTTTCTGTCGTTACAAGAAAAGACGGCAGCTTGCCCCTGAGTCTTCTAGAAGTGTGTGCCGCAGCATTTGCAACCTTGGCCATTGCCACTTACGCCTTGAACCTGGAGAAGCCGAAGGATACCGATATACCCGTCAATCTTGAGGATAGCAGCCATCTCGGTTGTCGGTCGAATCTGCTGAGTGGGTGTTCTTTCTTCGACCACATTGCTCATCCATCCATCACTCCGGGGGGTTTTTCTGCCATGCATCGTATACCCAACAACGCTACAAGACAGCCATCCAAGGAACATGGATCTCGCACTTTTGACTACGCTTTGGTTCTATCTACCCTCATTTTCGGAGGGATTCATTGTGCTGCTTGGGAAAGCACGTTTCCTACCTCCATTGAGAGCACAGTGTGGATAGTTGCAAGTGCGCTATCATCAACATTGTCTATGATTAGTCTCGCCATCTCGTATATATTGCGCCGCACAGTGGAGTTGAGAATCAGGAGTTTCTTGCAGCACCTTATCGGCAACTGTGAAGTCTCTCCCAGTTCTGATAGCGTGCTGAATCCAACCGTGGTTCATCTCGTTTGGCTCGATGGCTGCATCTGGACCAAAATCGATGAGAGTCATGTGATGAGTTTCCATTTGGGTTTCGCTCGCAGGAATACCTTGAGCATTGGTTTAACATAGCTACAGGAGGAGTCTTCTGCTGTACTATTCATCAGAGAAACTCTCCAGCTTACGAAAGCCATCAGCGAACAAATGTATTTTCACAACCCGTTACTTTATCTCGCTAGCTATCCTCATTCAGGGCTGGAAATGGACAACGCCATCTTTGATTTTGCCGAAGCCCCTAGCGACCTCACCAACTTTCGTCTCCAGGAATATTGCACGGATGAATGGTCCAAGAGCCACCCTAGTCATTTCAGCAAAGAGTGGCTTCCTACACTTCATCTACTCTTGCGACCGAGAGATTGGAGAAACACGAGACAGATGATGAAAAAGCGTATTTACCACGATCTATTAGTTCAGTACTGGCTCGGCAAAGCCTCCACGTGCTTCACCTTGTTCAGTGGTATTCTGTACGCCGCAGCCCGTCTTGCACCGCTAGCTCTAGCCTTTACCACGCTCCGCAAGCAAGACGAGAGACTATACATCGATACATGGGTACGCTTCCTGCCCAGCATCAGCTAGACCATCACACACCACGCGCAATGCAGCATACCCCAAGGAAACTACAAATTACAACAAAGCCAACACACAGAACGACCCCGCCACTCCACCCCCTTCCAGTCGCAGCAAGACACCGATAGCAAAAGCTGGACAAGAACCGCCATCTCACAAGCGCTTGACATGAATTCTCCAGCCCAGCAAGCAACACCATTGCCACTTTCGGCCTCCTCATCCATGGCTACAACACGCCAAAGCGTCAATAAACCGCATTCAATTCACAAATCCACAAGCCCACTCCATCGCTTTGCCACGTAACCATCTGTTAAGAATTTCGATCCGACATACGGTCTGATCGTTCTACCAAGCCATGCCTCCGTACTTGTCCAAATAAAATACCCCCACCCCACCCCTCTGCCCCCCATGTCCCTCAGGTCGTACGTGCACGTCGGCTCGGCTGCCCCGGCTACCAGGACTATCATGGCTAGGTTCGATTGTCTTCAGCTGTGGCCCTTTTTTTCTTTTTTTCCGGCAAGGGGGGGGGGGGGAGGGGTCTTTGGGAGTCGGGGTAGGCGTTGCTGGGGAGGATGCTGTCGCTATTGTATTTGTTCGGGTGGATGGCTAGAGATGTGGAGTGAGGAAAAAGGAAAAAGGAAAAAAAAGGCATTGATTGAACAAAAGAGTGAGCTCGATGGGGGCAGAACACGGCCAAAGTATATAGGTAGACAAGAGTTTGGAATTCTCTATGCTAAAGTAGACACTATGGAGGAAGAGAAAAAACAAACAAACAAAAAAAAGACCCCCCAGACTTTTAAAGGCAACTCAAACCGACTCGTGAGAGTGGTGGTTGTAATGAGCAGAGATGTTGCAGCAGTTCTAAAATGATGCACGTAAACCTATACGTGTCCCTATTTGCCTCCCATCTAGAGGGGCGTTGTCTTGTTGCCGAGAAAAAAAAAAGACAAGACGAAAATCCACAATCATTACTAAACTTGAACCTGAAGCGAAAGAGCGTATTGAAGACATGAGAGGATTGTAACCAGCACAGCGCGGGGCAGATCCAGGCCCCCAGCCCCAGACGAAAGGAAAAGAGACAAGCAAGGAGATGATAAGAGCAGAGACCAGAGGTCGAAATCCAAGATGACGATACATGAAGACGTGCGTGGTTACGTGGTATTGTCGAACAGAAAAAAAAACCAAAGTTGGCAAAGATACATGAAGCGAAAAGAGCAAGGAAAAGAGGCCGCAAACCGGCGATTCCGCAACCAAAACAAACTGGTATATAGCGCGATAAGACAAAACAACAATCTTGCCGGCAGACGATCCAAAGAGATGCAAGTTGACATGACGGAGAAGAGACAAATGGTCATGACAGCATGACGGCCGCGAAGAAACAAGGATAGAATCGCTAGGATCCAGAAAGCAAAAAGAAAGAAAAAAAGCCCCGCTCACTAGTAACGACAATCATGGTGTCTAGATGGCAGTGCCTCTCATCGCAGCCTCTGGTGGTGTGGGGGGAAGCGGCATGGTGGGCGGGGGAGCCGGGAGACCCATGCTATGAGGCGGAGGCGGGAGCGGCATATTCGGTGGAGGAGTAGGCGAGGTGACGTTGCGGGGAGGAGGGGGTAGAGGCATGTTTGGCGGCGGCGCTGGAGGTGGGAGGCGAAGCGAAGCTAGACTGCGTCTTGGTGCAATTGTCTTTTGTTCGGTTTGTTGCGCCAGTGTGCGTTGCCTCAGCGCCTCGATGCTCGGGGTTTGTTGGTGAGCGCCAGTGTTTGACGAGGGCGCAGGCAGACTTGACATTCTTCGGCCGGGAACAAACGAGGGTGTCGAAGAGATGGCGCGGATGGGGCGGGAGGACAGGAATGGAGCTGGGTCGGAGCGGATCTGAAGAGAGACTGGACGACGAAGTGCCTGAGAAGACGATGCCAGGTGCAGACTATGAGGGCTAGTGGTTGGCGTCATGTTTGACGCTGCCGAAGGTGGCCTTATAGGCGCAGTCACCGATCGGTCCATGTTCGGAGGTAAGGGCGAAGACGTGGATGAGGTGAGAGCAGACTGACGCCTAGAAATCATCTGTGACTCGACGTGTTGGGCTTGTGGGCGGACTGGAATCGGTCGCAAGAAAGGTTTTGGGGATCCGGATGTTCTACGCCTGGTCTTGTCTTTGCTGGTAGAAGCAAGATAAGGTGCCGGGTTTGAGACACTTCCGGGGGAAGGGCCCATGATGGATTGACGCTGAGCAGGAGGCGGAGGAAGAGGTGCGGGATCTCTGGGAGGAGGCGAAATGACATGCCTTCGAGGGGGTGAGCTGTATATCTGCGCGTTGAACCTCACCGGACTGTCTTCACGGGTAGGGCAGCTGTCGTGGTCATCAGAATGAGTGGTTAGGTCTGTCTTGACCGGTGGGGGTGATGAGCGTGCTAGGCCAATGATGTTTTTGTCAGTTGTAGCAGCTTCTGAGCTATCTGCAGGTGTGTCCTTTAGTGGGGGCACAGTGCCTGCAGCAAACGGCCTTCCAAGTTCCGGTGCAGTAGGTGATGCAGGGCTGTAGAGGGAGTGTCGCTTGCCCTTGGGAGTAGTCTCAGCAGCCTGCAGAAAGTGCTCATCGGTTATGGGCAGTGGTTGCATTGACCTGCGGCGGGATGACATGGTGTTGTTGGGGTTCATCTGGAACGATCGCAGTGACATGGCGCTCCGTAGAGGCTCGTTATCGCCAGCTGCACCAAACTCTTCCATGAGTGGAGATTGCGGAGCGGGTGATGATTCTCGCGAAGTATTGCGAGTACCGGCACCGGAGCCAGAAGTTGCTGTAGACATGAAAGAGTATCTAGGGCGGCCACGCAGTTGATCCAGCTGCATTTGATGTTGAGAGACTGGAGTGGATGCTACCGATGATATCTCGACAGAGGCACGGGTGTTGTTCTGTCGAACAGACTGTCCGCTGGAAGAGTCGATGCTGCGCTTGGTCTGCTCAGGAGGGTTCATCTCCCAGTCTGAGGCGACGATTTGCGGTGAGGTCGACAGCTGAGGCTCAACCTTGGTCATGTTGTGTGGGTCTCGGTTAGCCCTGAAACGGTGACTGGTAATTTCTGCTGACTCTTTGCCGGAGTCGTCGGTAGAGGACGAGGCCCTGGCGTAGTCGTCCTTGGTCCTTGTGCCACCGAGGCTGTCAATTTCCTTGCGGACACTTGTCATCCATGCATCCATCTCTTCTGCACTCTCCAAGACCAAAAGAAAGCTCGTTGCAGTCTTGCGCATAGTTACATTCTGCGACCGTAGGCGGGCGAGGAGCGAGTTCTTTGGGCCGGTTTCGAAGGTGCCGTCATCACTGGCATGGCTAGAGATCTGCAGCACCCAGTGCTTACCAGGGATAAGGTCGCATGCAAAGGCAGCCGATTCCTTGCCTAGTTGGAGAACCTTCTCTGGCAGCCTGTCAAAGGCACCGTCGCCAGCATACTGGAGCACATAACCGGCGGTGACCAAGATGTAAATCTTGCTGATAAGCTCTGGCGTGGTTGGGTTCAGTACCGAGTTGGACATGAGGCGCTTGTGTGACTTTTCCAGCTTCTTGGTCTCTGTGGCGTTCTCGGCAATCATAGATAGGTCGCGCTGAGTGTCCATCTTCTCCCGTAGCGATTCGGCCTGTCTCCTCTGACTCTGGGTCCTCATGAGGATTTCTGGAGCGAAGACGCAAGCCTGTACGGTGGCGTGCTTCAAGGACTGCGGGAAGGCCTGAAACAGCGGAGGCGGATCCCAGTTTCCAAACTCATTTTGTGGTGTAGTAGGTCGCAGGGACATGCGTTGGAACTTTTGGCTTGATCGTGCGCGTATCGTCTGCTGGGCGGGCGGCGAGGGGTTTTGTCTGAGCGAAGACTTGGGTATGGAGATGGGGGTGGTGGGCTTTGGTGGTGTTTGCGGCCGCATTGGCAGTGCGAGGCCAACTTCGGTGTGCCCGCGAGCCTTTTCTACCTTGGGCTTGCTGAAAAGATTGAAGAGTGACATCTTGGAGGCGACACGTTCGAGTTTCTTCGAAGTTGTGGTCGACGACTTATTTGACATGATGGACGGCGACCGTTGTGCTTGTGGTTCCTGAAGATTTGCAGTGGACCGGGTAAAACGCCATCTCGAAGACAAGGAGGCATCTTGGAATTTGCTGCGCATACTGCTATTAGGGTTAGACGAAGCCGAATGCGTCTGATCAGCGAGTTCAGTCATGGCAGAGACTGGTGCAGGGAGCCGAGGGGGTGTGGTTGAAAAGTGGACGGCAGGTTGGGGCCCGGCGGATGATATGGACCCGGGAATCCAAGCTTTCGATATAGACCCTGACAGGGAAGACTGGCGTCTGGAAATGGACAAATTTCGGACCAGGGCTTAAGCCATGGGATGTTGGAGTAAAGTGGGTGAGTGATGGCGATGTGAATGTAGGTTGTCGTGAAGGATCGATGCGGGTTGAGCGAGTGTGGAGATGTCGAGTGGAAGGGTGCAAGGAGGGCGATATAGGTGGGGACTCGAGGACGGGGAGAAAGGAATATCAAACAAGAGGGCGGCAGGTCCAAGTCATGGAGAAGGAAATGGCAGCAGATATGTCGGCAGCAGAACGAGGGCTGACGATACTGAAACGACTTGTCAAGGTTGACAAGAGTCGTGGAGAGGAAAAGTGGCCAGCGTTAGCTGCCGCAGATGAATGCTCCCTAATCATGGTAGCGTGCCAGGGGAGCAGTTCCCAGGTGCCGTCGTGTGTGATGCGAAGACGCAGGGGCTGTTGGGTGGCCCCTATCCAGGCACGTCGAGGACAAAGTTGGGAGGGAGGCGATGGGGGCGCGCGCTAGCGAAGGCCAGGGCGATTTTGGCGTGTTTGAAAGGGCTAGCCGGTGAGGGTCGGCACAACGTCTTTTGACAGTGCCCGCGAGCTACACATGATTGACTCTGCGCCGTCTGCGTCGAGAGGCCTTGCTCGGACGCTGCTGACGAGCGTGGCCTCCAGCCTCAGGCCCCGACGGGAGAGCAGATGAGCCAGGCAGCTGTCAGAATGTTTCATGGGGGGGGGGGGGGGGGGGGGGGTTGTGTTCTGCCCTACGACAAGGCTCACGATGATGACTACTCGGGCGGTGGAGCTGGAGATTTGATGGTTGAAGTGCCAGGGCTGCAGGTCGATGCACCTCAGCCCCCCCTGCAGCCAGTCCCGCCGCGGTACCTGACGCGATGGCCGAAGCGATGGCCGAAGCGATGGCCGATGCGATGGCCGCCGCGAGGGCCGACGCGATCCCCCGACACGAGTGCACCCAGTCTTTTGCGAGGGGCATGTTTGGCATTGATTTTGCGTGAACCGTGGCACGTCCGTCACAAACGTGTTCGGGGTGGCAGGGAGAAAAGCAGACAAGCGAGTGCGGCAGATGTGTCAAGGGTGCGGCTTTGGAAGTAACACATGGCTACGCACATAGTTTGGCATAGCGTGTCAGTGTGTGACGCAGGCGGCGAGGTGCATAGACTGGACGAGTTGGGGCATGCATAGTGCGAATGTTATTGTGGCGTGCGGTGTGCGGCGTGCGGCGTGACTCTGCGCATTCCCCGTATTGGGGCTGCTTACGGGCGTCGCGACAATCAAACCGGAAGAAGAAGGAAATGAGGCGGACGGGGGTGGGCAGAGGCGTGACGAGGACGCGTGAGGGCGAGGGCGAGGGCGAGGGCGATGCGGCCGGCCATGGAGGGCTTCCTGTTTGGCGCCTGCTCGTCGGCGTTCCTGCAGTAGCGGCCGGCGAGAGAACAGGCTAGAGGCCCCGCTGCAAGTCACCCCACCACAGTGCCCAGCCCGCACGCCAACTACCTCATACCTCGCTCCACCGTTCTCGATGGGGAGAAAGCCAGGCGAGCGAACACCACGCGTCTTTGCCGCACCCACGTATACCGACCTGCCCTGCATCTCTGCCACAGCCCTCCGCCCTCCGCCCTTCACCTCTCCACCTCTCCCCCTCCACCCACCATGCCCGACGTGAACACGATCCATCCCCCTCAGGCCGCCTCGCCCTCCCCGCGCACCCAGTCCCCCTCTGCCTCACGCTCACCCCACTCTCTCGCCGCCACGGCCGCCATGAACGCCGGCATGCACAACGAAGACACGCGCCGGCCCTCGTCCGGTAGCATGCGGAGAGACGTAGAGCGCGCCCGCCGCCGGTCGAGCATCCGCATGAACCTGAACCTCAACGACCCCGCCCTCCCAGCGCCTGGAGAAATGCAGCAAAGCCCATCCGCCCGCAGCCGGGCGCCGTGGCCGCATAGCCCGCACCATGAGCGCGCCCCCAGTCTGGGCGAGCTGCACCAGGAGCTCGAGTATGAGCAGGAGGGCCAGGTGAATCGGCTGCTCAACATGATCCGCACCCAGCAAGCCCAGATCAACACCCTCCAGGCCAACCAGCCCGCACCCTCGGCCTCAGCCTCAGCCGTCGACGACAGCACCCCGACATCCGAGCGCTCCATGTCCATCCCACCCCCCTCTTCACACGTCTCGCCGCCCATCGCCTCGCCCTTGCCCTCGGCCGCACAGCCCCGTTCGCGCTCTCCCTTTGCTTTTGCCACCATCAGCCGCCAGTCGTCGTTTGCAGACCGCTCGCGCCATAGCAGCCACACGGGCTCGCCAGCGCTGCGACCTGTCTCCGGCCATGCCGCCGTCTACGACCCTCACGACATGCTTCCCAGCCCCGCCACCGCACGGGATGAGAGTGCTTTTTACCAGGCCGAGACGCAGAATCTGACCCGGGAGAACCAGATGCTGAAGCTGAGGATAAGGGAACTCGGTATGTCCGCAACTATTTGCCCAGTCCTGACGTCATCGCTAATGCTTTTCCAGAGCGCCAGCTGGCAGACCAAGACCCCACCAGCCAAGTCACCCATTCGCCCTCGCTTCACTCCAGTCTTGCGCCCACACCCAGTCGAGAGGGCACCGATCGGGGTAGCGAGGCCGCTCAGCCACCCGCTCCCGCCGAGTAGCATCAAGTCTCTCGATTGTGTTTCACTGGCGTTTAGCGAGGCTGATGACATTAACCAAGCGTGTAGGCGCAGGAAAAGGTAGTAGTGCATGGTATGGCGTTTGAAATGTCTCCTACTCTCGGTGACGATTCTGTATTCTAGTCTGAATGTAATCCTTTTCCCCATTCCACGTGGCACTATTTCCCTCTCCAGTGCCTACAGGTGTTGATAGTTTATCTTGCCTTTCTTTTACTCTATACATATACATATATATTTGATGCCACAACTATTACTCCAAGGAGACTATCAACTTGGACTTGTTTGCACGCACCCATCGTTGTTGCCCAAATTTAGAGATCAACAAATACACACCATGTTCTCTCTCTGTGATGGCCATCTAGAAGCACAGACCCACCACTCTCCTGACCTCACACCACCAACGCCATCTGCCCGCCTCTTCTCGGTAATCGTGCATAATCATCAATCGCGATGAGGGTGCTGGGGGGGTCCCAAGTCGCCAAGGTTTTCGGTACATGCTGCAACGCACAGATACCCCCCGCACGTACAGTACACACGGACCTACTTGCGCAATAATGTTTCGTTTCGTTTCACCGTTTCACAAGTATCGCGTCATTGCCGACCTGAAACAAAACAAACAAACCTGCCAGAGAGATGGAAGCAGAGACGAAGTGTGTTAGTAATAGTGGTAGTAATACAACATACCCTCACACCTCACGGCGATGCACTCAAGCCCAAATCCCCGTCTCTGAAAGATGCAACAAATGATTCAAAAAAAAATATTAGCCCAACTCACCTCACCTCACCTTACACCATCACCTCTAAAATCTCCATTTTTCAACAACACAACCATGATCCCTCATCTACCGCGAAACCTTGATCAAAAGCCGAAAGCAAAAAAGAAAGGAAAAAGCGGGAACCAACCAAAATCCCGAAAAATGAAAGAAATGAAAACGACGATATCAAAACTACAAGCCTGCATCTCGATCGGGGCACTTCCCAGCTGATCCATTTCTTCAATCTGAAACACGGGGAGATATGGGAGGGGAAGGACATGGATACCCGCAGCAAGACGAAGAAATCGGAACTAGCCAAACTCTCAGACGAAGCCAACCAAGGCATGGAAATAAAAGGGAATAAGACAGAGGGAAAGATGGGAAAAAAAAATGAGAAGAAAATTGCGGGCCAGATGCAGACTGGACTGGACTGGACTGGATTGGACTGGACTAGACTAGACTAGAACTGGAACAGGAACTAGACCAGATGGAATCAAAGATGATGGGAGATATTAGAAGGGGACAAGACGAGGCCAAGAGAGTTTGACAGCTTACCACACCCTACGCCACATAACCACACCGTACACCGTATCCCACAACCTACGCACGTACACACACACACACACACACACGTGCCGCAAACGCACATGATTACCCTCATTTTACAGTTGGGCTACGCGCCGCTACACGCCGCTACATTGTGTGACGCGCAGCTGACAACGGGCGAGGTGCAAAGTGACAAGGAGATGAAGGTGAAGCGACGTAAACGATTGCGGTTCCACAAGCACAAGCAGTTCAAAGCCAGAAAAAAAAAGCGCAAACGATGTAGACGTTTGCGAGACCTTTTTTTTTCTTTGTCTCTTTCTTCCTTTTCTTTTCTTTTTTTCTTCTTCTCTCTCTCTCTTCTTGTCGGGAGCTTGGCCTTGTTCATGTGTACACGTCAGCGCTAATAGAGGCTTGTAAACGGTATGGCAGGATTCGACAGAGGCAATTGAATCAAGGGCGGTCAACGGTAGTTAGGAGGGGGGGGGGGGGTGTGCAGATAGAGTTTTGGACGGGTACGACGAGGCACACGAAGCATGGGCAAGGAAGCGGGCCTGCAGGAAATAAACTACGAGGGTGAGGAAAACGTTAGACATTGGCATTGAATGCGGGAGAAAAGTAACAAAAGTAAACAAGAGGATCGAGCTAGTTTGAATAAAGAAGAAGAAGAAAAAACGACGTGACAGTCGTCATGGAAACATTCGTCACATTCCTTCTACTCAAAGGGGTAGGGGAAACATGACCTAATCTCTTAAACTCCATCACCCCCTCCCTTGCCCCCCCACCTTTCCTTAGCCAGCGACCGTCATTGTCAATTGTAACCCCAACGCCTTTGTGCTCCAGCTAACCCATGCAAGAATATGTCATACGCCAAATCTTCTACTTCTTACCTTTACGTCGAATAGCACAAGTCTTACTCGTCCTCGACTTCTTCAACTGTTGCCCGTTGAGGTCGATGCATTGCGCCACCTACTGGGGCTGCTTCGGAGCCTGTGGCTTCTGGTGCTGTGTCGACGGGTGCTGAAGGTGGGGCGGCGGCGGCTTGAGCTGGTGCGGCTGCAGGTGCTGCTTGGACAGGTGCGGCTTGTGCAGGTGCAGCGTCAATCGCACCCTTCTTCGTCTTGACACCAGCCGCCTTTGCTGCGAGCTTAGCCGCCTTCTTCTCCTTCTTTGCCGCCTTCTTTGCCTTGACATCCTCGGGAGTCTATGCGTGATTAGCTTGCATCCAGTCAAGACCATGCAGCAGCGATAACATACCTCTTGCCATGCCCAGACTGGCCGGAAAGAGTCGAAGAAACCAACATCTTCAAACAAGTTGGGGTATAGCCAAAGACCAGGCGGTGCAGCGAAAATGGTGATGATGAAGAGAATAAGTCGGACAATGGCCATGGCAAAGAACAAGCCGATCAAGCCGAGCATGCCCATGCTAAGATACCATACTCCCTGTCGCAGGAAAAGCGGCCACAGCGGGAAGAGCACAATGGTAATGACGAGAAGCAGGGCGCCAATTGCATACAGCTTCTGCTTCCATTGCGATCCCTCGTATAGCCAGATGTAATAGTTGTCGTCGTTTGCGTCCTGGTGTTGCTCAATCTTGACTGTCCACAGCCCCTTGACGCGCTTCGGCTTGGCATGGTTGTGTCCCTCGTGCGCGTCCTCGTCGACCTTGGAAACCCTCAGGGCGAGGAGAGAAAGCGGCAGCAGCTTGAAGCAGTTCTCGGCTGATGCGCGGTCCCTGACTTCGGGCAGAAGGGGGTTCTTGGATCGCGCTTTTTCGTATGCGGGGGATTGGAGGGCACGAATCGCTCGCTTGACTAAGGAAGAGAGTTAGCATATTACTCGGTCGGCTACATCGAAACATGCGCAATCCTCACCTCGGAACATGTCCTTTCTCTTCTCATCGTGCACAACGGTCCTAGGCTTGAGGTCCTGCGACTTGAGCCAATTCGCAACGGCAATCGCCTCGGGCTTGGGCGGTCCTGGCTGGATGGGCTGTTGTTGTTGCGCGCGCTGCTGCGCCTGCATCTGCGCCTGCTGCTGGGCCATGGCTTGCTGTCGCAGTCTTTGGACGTATTCCTGGACTGAGATTCCGTGTTTCTGCGCCTCGGCTTGAAGTTGCATCTGGATCTGCTGAATCTGCTCCGGCGTGGGCTTCTCGCCGTTGGGTCCGAGGGGAATGGGAATGGAAAACGAGCCCGGTGGTGGCCCTCCTTGAGGGGGCCCTTGCTGTGGTGGGGGACCTTGTTCGGCCATGATGAAGGAAAAGGTTCGACCGTGGGTGGGAAAAGGCTGGACCGGCGAGTGCGGGGGATTTGGTTGGGGATGAATGGAAGGCGCTCTATTGACTATCTGTCCAACGGACACGGTGGTTATTCGTGATTTGGGGCCACATTACATCAGAAAGGTAGCGCCGAGCGGCATGACTAAGCGAACGCGATACATCAAAATCTCTGCCGAGCTCCCAGCTTTCTCTTTCTTCTTCATCCGCTCGCAACAACTCCCTCTCGGGTTTGCTGCCTTGTTTTACTGTATTCCACAATTTGGCACCGGCCTCCTGCAGCACGACTGCCGCATTTTCTTTTCTTAACCTTCTTCCATGGTTGTCGTGCCCTGTGCATGCAACGGGCTTCCCGCTTCCACCTACTTTGGTGAGCAACGACTGGAAAATAAAGCACTCAGCTGCAGCAAGTCCATAATGTAATGGATGCTCACTGGAGCGGTGGCATTTGCAGCCATCTGTCCCACGTCTGGCAAAGACGTCCGAGGCGCAGGTCCAGATGAGGGCCCTGTGTCGCGTAGGCGCATGCAGTGGCTCCGACAAGCAAATGTTCACATGAAATTTGGAACAGGACACGAGTCGGAATGATGCAGCCATGCATTGATGTATGATGGACACGATGGTTTTTCGTGACGTTCACTTCACCAACACTCTGGCCCTTACTTCCCTTACTGTATAGGCCTATTTTGGTGTGAAGAAGAGAAAAATGACCCATTACTCACCGCGTTGTCTTGCCTTTGGTTTGGCTTCAGTGGTCCTTTTTCGAGGTCAACATAGTTGGATATAAATGCGCTTTCTTGTGATGAGCATGTGCTGTCAGCCGTCAGACAACAGTGTACCCTCATGTCGGTACGTCTACCTTGGGGCGCTATGCAGATCGACATGGCACATGAAACGTATGCATCAGCGGTGACCTTGCGTGGGCTTGGCGGGCCGGGCGATGGTGGTGATGATGATTTGATGATGGAAAAAGGCCGATGCAAGCACATGCGGTTGCCCTCTAGCCTAAACACTCAAAGGGTGTGCCGGCCGCCCCGTTTTTCCACCAGGGCGCTGGCGGGAAGCGAAGAGTAGGCGGAGTGCAGGTCCCAAGCAGAGGGCCCTGCTCGATTCGAGGTGACAAAGAAAGGGCACGGCGGGCTGTTGGATGCATGGTGGTGGGTATTGCGGCACCTGCATTGATGGGCGCGCCGGTGGATGAGAAGGGCTGATTGGCGTTGGAGATCGCCGTGAGCGTTGGATGGACGAGGGCCCCTGCAAGCCGCCGTCTCTCGCGGCTTGATGTCGCTGCTGCAGGCTACAGGCTGCAGGCTGCAGCGTCCACCGTGGCCCCGAGGACGCGGAGAGCAGTCAGTAGTCGGTGTGAAGGCTTTCTCTTCCATGCGGCTGGAGCTGAGAGTGGAGTGGGCCGGCAGAGATGAGAAGGCGGTGCTGGTGCTGGTGCTGGTGCTGGTGCTGGTGGCCTTGCCCGTCGTAGCGCGCTCAAGCACTCGCGGCATCCATCCCCAGACTGGCGGCCTGTGGTGGTGCGGCAGGGATCGCTCCAAGCCACCACTCGAACGACTTCGCGCATACCAAAGTGGATAGGCCTGCCGCACCACACCTCGTCATCTCTCGCGCCCGCCTATCCGCCGCCGTCAGTGTGAAAAAGCAGCCATCGCCGCATGTGCTGAGTGCTGACATTCTCGCCCTCGGAGCCCGGCGCTGGAAAGCTGCAGCAGAGACGACGTGACGGAACGCTGGCTGCTGCGCCCCCAGTCGCAGCCCGTACCACCACGCCCACGCTGACTGTGTGTTCGCAACCCGCTGCCGTGCGCCGTCTAGCAGACGTCTCCCATTCCGCGACACCACGCCCCAACCGCGTCCCACGATTGCGCTGCCCTCCACCGCGGCTCTTGTGCATGCGAGTGGGTACATTCTGGACAGCGACACGTCTAGGACCCGCCCTTGCTTGGATAGACACCGCTTTCTCCTTCATCGCCTGCTGACGCCTGTCCTGCCTCCATCGCCGCCAACCTTTGGCCATTGTCACCGTCACCGCCACCACCCACGCTCTACCACGACCTCGCTCGCGTAGACTGCCGGGGTCTCTGCTGGTAGCGTGCCAGTACGGGGACACCCGGTGCTCAACCATCCGAGTCCCGCCCCAAAAGACATGTCAAGCGCAGCAGACGGGCGACGATTTCGCGAAGGCATAGGCACCAGTCGCTCCTGGTGAAGCTGTGCTGGGGACGACAGCCCTATACCGATACCCATAACGATACCCCATACATACCCATACCCGTACCATCACGCCCGCTGCAACACTGACAGACAGCCTCCCCCACCATGACTATGGTTCGGCCGTACCCCTCGCAGCCGCCATCGCAGCTTCCCTCGACGCCGGGCTACAACAACATGGCCCCTGCCCCGTCACACCCCTCTTACCTCCGCAATGGCGCCAACCCCGACGGCCCCAGCGTCGCCCGCTACTCGATGCCGCAACAGTACGCCTACCCGCTATCGAGACACAACTCGTACCCTTCGCCCGCAACCGAGTCTGGCCGCACCCCCAAGCCCGCAGAGCACATGCTGCGCCGCAAGACGCCTAATGGGATATTGGCTGCCGCATACGATGGCACGTCTGTCGAGAAGAACGGAGAGCCCCATGCAACCAAACACATTCTGCTTCCCGTGACCGCCGAGGCCAGCATACCCTATGCTATCAAGCAGGACCTTCCGCTTCGCTCACCAGCTGCCCACCGCCCCCATGGCCACAATCAGCGCGACGCGCCAGAATGGAGCCCCAGTCGGTACTTCGAAACTGGATCTGGACTTACGGGCCAGCATCTGCCTCAAATCGATTCTATGCTTAATCAAATTCCGCCATTACAACCTCTTGTGCCCTATCAGATGTACGGCCATCCCCTGTGCGGCCCCATGGGCCCCCCTTTTCAAACACCCTTAAATCCAACCGTCTCCAATGACCAGGGCCCGTTTGGCCCGTATTGGCATGACGGCACCTACATTCCCTACCGGCCTGCTGCCATGCGCGACCCTCGATTTTTGCATCACCACGGCCAGAATTGGAGTCATCCGCACAGCAACGCCTTCATAAGTCATCCATACAGCAATGTCATTCCCAACTTTTCCCATTACCAGCAGACTCCCGTCCAGCAAGACTATGCTCAAGCCGCTTACGGTCACATAGGAAGGCCACCATTAGATTTCTCGCCATATGGCCAGCCTCCAGCAAATGTTGCATTAGATTATCAAAACCAGTCGCTCCCACCACCCCTCACTCAGCGTCCCCAAGATTTTCTGCATTCCGGTCAAACGACACCTGTTGCTGAGCATGCCCCGGGCATGCCGCTCAATGAATTCGGCGCACAATCTCCCGTCGAGCAAAGCAGGGAGAAGGTGTTTGCGTGGGCCCATGCCGTCTATGTCGACATGCTCAGACACCTACAGGCGACGAGGAAAGCTAATTCTCACAACACCCATGGTCGAGCGCATCACCGACCTCACATTTACCCGAAACCACCGCGGCAGCCTGGTGGTTCTTCGACTTCGACACTGAATGGCCATTCATCGCTAGAACGACGTGTCTCCTATCCAGTCCCCGGTCATTACATTTCTCCTCACTCTGCCGCAGAAGTGGTTCCAAGGAGACCTCAGCTGTCGCATTCGCGCTCATCGTCAGCATGGTCCACGGGCTTCCCGGACATGAATGGTCAATCATGGCAAGGTATGCCAGGGCAGCATCCCATGCTACCTCAAGTTTCAGCCATGGAGCCGCCGCGTACCCTACGCCGCATGTCCGGGTCGGTTGCGGGCACTCACCAGAGCCTCCACCACGTCATACCCCCGAGCGTGACGACTGCTTCTGCACTGGAAGCAATCACCAAGCACTGCGAAGAAAGCAATTGGACTTGGATAGACGGCATGCTGTTGGGTGGCTGCTTAGCTTATGCCCTGGGCGACTACCAAAAAGCTCAAGACTGGTACAAACACATCTTGACATTGGATAAGGAGTGAGCATATTCCGCCTTTTGAACTTGACCGCACGCTAACACGTCATAGTCATGTCGAAGCTATATCGAACCTCGCCGCTACTATGCTTGCTCTCCAGCAGAAACGTGAAGCTGAGAACTACTGGAGACGCGCAGTCAAGCTGCGTCCTAGCTACTTCGAGGCTGTCGAGCACCTCATAGGTCTACTTTGCAGCGACCATAAAGGACGGGAAGCCGTTCAGGTTATTGAGGATGTTGAACGCCAGCTGAGGTTTGCCAGGAGAGCAGACGCGCTTCGAAGTCTCGAAGCGGAGAGTGAACGCGCAGCCTCTACGATTAGTGAGTCGAGCCTTTCAGAAGCATCCGATCGGCCTGTTTTCGAATTTGAAGGCGAGGACGAGGCGGTATTCAAGGACCTGGACGAGCTTCCCGGCTCCGATCAACCGGGCTTTGGTTCGAGCGGATATGCCATTGCAGGCTGCGACAATGGCCGCGTTCTCGCATTGGTGCATGCTAAAGGCAACATGCTCTACGCCCTGGGCGACAATGCCGGCGCTGCCAAGGCTTTCGAGAATGCGGTATTGATAGGCGCCGGGCCACATCCGAACGGCATCGAAGGCCTCATCAGACGTATTCTTGCCGTTGTCGGATATGATGCTGCCGAGCGCTCTCCAAGTGGACGCCATGTGCCTCCATCGTCAGACCCGATCTTGCTGCCCCCCGATGCGGCCACAAGAACAGCTCATCACTGCTTCCCGCCTCACGGCCAGCTCCCTGGCTTGAAGCACATCTCTAGTGACGGTCTTTCTAAGAAAGCCGCAGTATCGACTACAAGCAATTCACTGCTCTCACTGGCAAAGATCTTCCAAGACGGCATGGCAACGAACTCACCAAAGGCTGCTGTCTATCAGAGTAACTACGGTGTAAGGGAGATCCTAGCTCTCTACTACTTGTCATTGTCGCTCCAGCCTAGCCCGTCAACAGCGAACAATGTAGGCATTTTGCTCGCCAGTGTGCAGCAATCTGCGCCTTCAAAGGCAACCCCCGTAGCACATGCTTTCGCGCCGCCTGGCATTCCGGGTCTAGTTCCAGGTAGTGGCGTTGCTCTCGCCCTTGCCTATTACTCCTACGGCCTCCAGCTAGATTCAGGACACGCCCACCTATACACCAATCTCGGAAGCCTCTTGAAAGACATTGGACAGCTCGACCATGCCATTAGCATGTACGAAAAGGCAGTCAACTGCGATCAGGGTTTTGACATTGCTCTTGCCAATCTCGCCAACGCCGTCAAAGATAAGGGTCGGATAGCAGACGCCATCTTCTATTACAGGAAAGCGGTTAAGTCAAGCCCAGACTTTGCTGAAGCTGTTTGCGGACTTTCCAACGCACTCAACTCGGTCTGCAACTGGGCTGGTAGAGGTGGCATAGCTGAAGATCAAGGCTCAAGAGACCGCTGGCATGTCAACGAGAGTGGTATGCTCCTGGATGCTACTATACCAGGCGCGTCCAGTTCTGGATGGATCCACAAGGTTGTCAAGTTGGTCGAGAAGCAGCTCGCTGATGGTGAAGACTGGGGCAGAGGAATCATGGACGATTACTTCATCCAAGACATCATTCGCCCTTTTGCCCTCACGGGTAACAATCCGCAAGACATTAAAGAAAAGGAGGACAGCATGAGATTAGTGCTGTCCAAATGGAAGGGCCAGAAGTGGGAAGGAGCTCGCATTGTGCGTCTCGTCGAGCGTGCTATACGGTGGATGACCTGGCAGTGGTATCAGGATCGATACGTCACTGGAAAGCAGCGACCAGCGGCATCATACAGAAGGCCTCAGCTACCAGCAGCTTTGACGGTACCTGCAGCGCCTACTGTCCTTCCCTTCCATACCTTTACCTGCCCCATGTCTGCCAAGCAAATCCGTTTGATCTCGCAACGCAATGGCCTGCGCATCTCATGCTCAACATTGAGAGTACCCTGGCTACCGCCGACTGTTTACCAGCCTCCTGCTCCACCAAAGCCGTACTT
The DNA here is from genome assembly GCA_003268315.1 of Stemphylium lycopersici. NCBI lineage: Eukaryota > Fungi > Ascomycota > Dothideomycetes > Pleosporales > Pleosporaceae > Stemphylium > Stemphylium lycopersici. Next base: position 60,264 of record QGDG01000090.1, on the reverse strand, counting down.
GAAGGTCGGCTACGTTTCATCAGACTTCAACAACCACCCACTGGCACATCTGATGCAGTCTGTGTTTGGCCTGCATAATCCAGGCCGGGTAAAGGCATACTGCTATGCGACGACCGCGAGTGACGGATCCGAGCACCGCAAACAGATTGAGAAAGAATCTCCAGTCTTTTATGACGCTAGTAGCTGGTCCGCGGAGCGATTAGTGCACCAAATCACCGGCGACGGCATACATGTCCTTGTGAATCTGAATGGTTACACCAGAGGAGCCAGGAACGAGGTGTTTGCTGCTCGCGCTGCTCCTATTCAGATGGCCTTTATGGGCTTTGCGGGTACTCTTGGCGCCGAATGGTGTGACTATTTGCTTGCAGATGACACTGCTGTACCCCCTGATACCCTTCGCCAGTGGCGCCGTAACATTGATCTCGAAGATGCGCTCGTCGATGACAATAGTGGCGGTACCGACGACAAATGGATCTACGGAGAAAATATCGTCTTTTGCAGAGACACCTTTTTCTGTTGCGATCACAGACAGAGTGCGCCGGATTCGCAGGGTCGGCAGCCAAACTGGGAAGAAGAGCAACAAAGGAGATGGGCGATGCGCAAAGAAATCTTCCCGAACCTTTCCGACAATGCGATCATCCTTGCAAACTTCAACCAGCTGTACAAGGTAAGTCTGTTCTCATGTCATCTGCTACACGTTTGCTAATTGGTTTCCAGATCGAGCCAACAACGTTCCGTACTTGGTTGCGCATTCTCGAGAAGATCCCAAATGCCGTCCTCTGGCTCCTACGATTCCCTGATCTTGGCGAGACGAACCTCAAGCAAACAGCGCTCATGTGGGCCGGTGCAGAAGTCGCCAGCCGCATCATCTTCACCGACGTGGCTCAAAAGCATCAGCACATTTCTCGAGCACGAGTCTGCGATCTGTTCCTCGACACCCCGGAGTGCAACGCACACACTACAGCCGCAGATGTGCTCTGGTCGGGCACGCCGCTGCTTACATTACCACGTTACAAATACAAGATGTGCTCTCGAATGGCAGCGTCCATCCTCAAAGGTGCATTACCAAAGACACCGGCGGGTGCACAAGCTGCGAAAGAGCTCATTGCAGCCAACGACGACGAGTACGAGGAGATGGCGGTACGCTTGACACGCAATTACACGTACAATGGTCACCGGGCCAACGGGCGTCTCAGCGAATTACGACGTATGCTCTACGAGTCACGCTGGACGAGCCCACTCTTTGATACCCGACGATGGGTCCGTGATCTAGAAGATGCATATGAAATAGCATGGAAGAAGTGGGAGAGGGGAGAGGGTGGTGACATTTGGTTGAAGCATTAATAGCATGGCGATCATAGTACCCCATTTTTGCTAGAAAGCGCTTGAGGCTAGACCCTGCATACACATTCGGTACATAGACTCCTTTTATTGGGGGGCTTTTTTTTGTATTTTTGGATTTAGCGAAGGATCACTTTCTTTTTCTTTTTCTTTGGAAAGATACACACATTGGATTTTTTTTTGGCGGTCGCTGCGATTAACCTTCTTCTTCTTCTTCTTCGTTCCTATACCCCCTTACACTGATTTGGAATCGGATTGGATATCTTCTTGGTTCTTACATCAGCAGTACGCTGACGGAGTAGCTTTACATCCAGTCGCTTTCTTCATGGGCATTTCTATGGAGTTGAGTTGCATTGCCACTAGGAAATCTATGGTATTGGGTTCGGTATTCAGTCTTGATGCTTTCTTTTCTTTTCTTTTTCATGTGTGCGTGTAAACGTGATGAGTTTTTTTTTCCTTCTCTCACACACCCAGGTGCCGATTTCACGAGGGTATACCGCTCCAATTCCGTGGGAGTTTTTTTTTCGCAAAGTAGTAGACTTCTTGTTGGCCCCATGATGGAAACGGATTTGGGGAATACAACAGCGACAACGACAACACCAACACTAAAGAAGCAGAACCAGGATTAAAAAGAGAACGCGCCACACAAACAGCCCCACCATGACCACGGCCATGTCAATCCCTCTTCGCAGTCTCCACAGGAACATCCAAATGACTCCTGGTACCACTGCCACTGGCACTCCCCGCCCTGCCCTGGTCGTCTCCGCCCACGGGCCCAAACCCATTCAACACCATCAAATCCTCGACATCAGCAAAATACACGCCATCCAGGCCCTTGAGCTCGTCCTCCTCACTCGCCCTGATATGGCAGCCGGGAATCTTATCAATGAGAAAGAGCAAGATGATGGAAATGACAAAGCTCCAGACGGCACACGTGGTCGCAGCCGCAAGCTGGTAGCCCATCTGCACCCAGTTCCGGTTCCACCAGCCGCCGGCGTAGGCGTTGCTGACGCCGTCCATGGCGGGCACGTACGGGGCGGCGAAGAAGCCAGTCAGGATGTCGCCGACGACGCCGCCGACGCCGTGGATGGCGAAGATGTCGAGGCCCTCGTCAACGCCGAAGACGTGCTTGTAGCGGACGGTGAAGAAGGCGGCGGCGGACGTCAGGGCGCCAATTGCCGGCGCGGTTTGGATGGGGACAAAGCCGCAGGCGGGCGTTATGCCTACGAGACCCGAGATGATGCCCGAGCAGAAGCCCAGTATGGAGAATTTGGGGTGCTGTGCTGAGAAGAGGTATTCCAGCAGTACCCAGGCGAGGCCGCCCGCGCAGGCTGCTAGGTTCGTGTTGCAGGCGATGTAGATTGAGCGGAGGGAGAGGTTTGCCGTTGATGCGCCTGTATGGTTTTCATGAGCAATCATGTCGGTTTGTTGGAGAGAGAGAGAGAGAGAGGGGGGGAGTGGGATCTCAACTCACCATTAAAAGCGAACCAGCCAAACCAGATAAACACAGTACCGAGTGCGACGAGAAACGGGCTATGCGGTCTAAAGTGCGGGATGCGAGCATGCAGCGATTCCCTGTTGGGATCCAGCCGCTTGCCCAACATGAGCGCCCACGCCAACGCCCCGAACCCAGACGCAATGTGAACGGGTCCGCTGCCCGCGAAATCCAACACGCCGAGTTGGAACAGCCAGCCGCTAGGATTCCACTCGGCATGCGCAAGAACATAGTACACAAACGTCGTCCAGCACATCAGGAACAGCATGCTCGGCCCCAGTCTCCCGCGCTCCAGCATGGCCCCCGCGAGAATCATGGCCGTGGCCGTGACAAAGGTGAAGCCAAAGCACGCATACAAGATGTCGGGGATATCAGCATTCGCGAGAGACGGCGACGCGAGCGTGTTGTGCAAGCCTGCCTTTGACAGGTTGCCCAGAAACGGGTTGGAAGTGTGGGACTGGTAGAGCGAGTAGCCGTACACCCAGAACTGCAGGCCGGCGGCGCAGGCGCAGAAGAGGGATTGGAAGAGCATTGTTAGCGCGGATTTGCGGCGCGACATGCCCGCGTAGAGGAAGCCGATTGCAGGGGTGATTTGCCTGGCAAGTTATTGTTAGTAGGCGAAGTTTGGCATGTTTCGCCATGGGGAGCAATGAGGAACGAACCAGCATAGTACTGTGCTGACGAGCATCCAGCAGAGATCACCTTTGTCGTAGAGGGCGTTTAGGTCCGTGGTCATTACATCGCCGCCGTTGGGATCGTCGGCGTACGACGGCCATTCTGTGATGGGCGTTGGGGCTGGTGGTGTAGCCATCCCTGCACCAACAGATGTATTCTGGCGTAAGGAATATGGGCAGTGGTAGCGCGATTAGAATAGTCTCTACCTAGAGGGAAAACCAACCCGCGGTACCAGAGATTCGGGGGAACCATGGCGATTATATCTTTTATATCTAGGTGCTCGCCCCTGCACGCTTGTCGATATCGGACGTACGAATACACAGTCGTGAAGCCCGGGTCGTACCTTGACACGCAACGCGTGGCAAGCACCCAATTGAGCGTCATCCCAGCGCAGAACCCACGAGCATGGAAAGGAAGGAATCACCCGGCTGGGTATAGCATCCAGCAAACTAAAAAAAACATTCCTTATCGTTCCCACTTCCCCAGAGCAACCAAGGGGGGGTAGTGGAGACAGCCAAGCGGGCGGAGGGCGGGAACCGGACAAGCGCGAGGCTTGGCAGAGAGATAACGGGACGCGAGCGTGGGGAACTCTCAGCATCGCGGATTGTCAACCCAAGACATCTACCACCAGGAGTAATGGTTAATTCTCCTTTGAAAGAAGGTCCCAGCACCTGCGCATGCCCGTCGACAACGTTTCGTCATCCATGACCGCGCCGTCGACCCATTTGCGGGTAGGCGGCCCCTTGCATGCAAGCTCGACATCATGGGCGTTATCAGCAAGGTCTACCCGGAACTGATAGGCATGCATGGTAAGCTTGAGATGAGAAAAGACGTGCACCAATGGCGGCAAGGACGCCACATAACGCGCTTTGCTCATATCGACTCCGCTGCCTGTATCAAGGCTCGAGACGTACTGCTGGGCGCTCGTCTTGCGCTGCTGAGGCGTCTTTTGGGATGCCGGGAGCGGGCTCTGCGGGAATTGCCTGTTGTGATACGATCAGCGAACGCCCTTGGTGCCATGTAAGATAAGCAGAAGTGCCGAAGTAATGCCCTATCATTACCCGCTCGCTTGGCTGGGCTGCAGGCGCATGCCAAAATGGCGAAATATCCGAAATGCATGCAGTCTGTGGCTGCTCTAAATGGGGATGCACGCACGTGTCACTTACCACAGGGATGCTAGAAGCCCTGGTTTACGGCTTTGTTAGCGAAAACAACGGTTGATGATGGAGGATATCATACCTTTGCTGGGTCTTTGCTCGATGAGCCATTTGCTGCTTCCATCCGATAGATACAGTTCAATCATGCATACGGCGCAATCTTCCTCGGCAGCTTTCTTTTTCGCAACCTTCATTGGGAACAAGGAGCAGTAGCTCAAGATGGGTTTCAGTTCTGCAGCCGGTGCCGGCGTCTTCCGCTTCTTGGACTCTTCTTCCGCTGGTGGGCTATCAGCACTCTCCAGGTCCGTCTCTGTATCAGCAGTGGACTTTGGTGTGCCGACGGCGAAGTAATGCGAGATAGTGTTAGTCTGCTTCGTCGCTGCTTTTCTCTTCTTACTCGCTCTGGGCGGGTCATCGGTTGTTGCGTCTTCGGGAATTGTAGCCAAGTCTTCGGTATCCAATGGGTCACATAAAGTGCATGCATCCTCGATATCTGCGACCACGGTTGGCGCCTGGCGCTTCTCAGATAACGCCTTGCCTTCACTATAGGCTCTGCACGTAGCTTGTACGGGGCACTCGTCACACCGCGGTCGTGGCGTACAGACAGTGGACCCGAGTTCCATCAACGCCTGATTCCATAGTCCTGGTACGGCACTTGTCTTGGTGTCCGGGTAGTCGGCGGCAAACTTGATCAACTGGTCCGCAACGTCCCACAGCACATCTGTAGCTTTCTTGTCCTTGACATCCATGTATAAGCCCAGCTGCCGGCTTAGCACCCGTGCAACATTTCCGTCAAGAACGGGCTCTGGCTCGCCAAACGCAATACTGGATACGGCACCTGCAGTGTACCGACCGATACCAGGGACTTCTTGCAGCTCCACTGCACCGCTGGGAATGGTGCCCGAAGAGCTAGGCGCAGATGTCATCTTCTTTGCACCTTCGTGAAGACGGGTCGCACGAGAGTAGTAGCCAAGGCCTTTCCAGACAGAAAGTACATCGTCGTGGTTTGCAGCAGCAAGATCTTCCACTGTGGGCCACTTTCCTATCCAGTTATTGAAGTAGGGTATCACGGTGGATACACGCGTTTGTTGCAGCACTTTTGATCCAGTTAGTATGCGACATCACGATGAGCAGCCAACCGGTGATGCAGTCGTGGATGACGCGCGCGAACGAATCAGCGATTGAGCACGTGACCGCGCGTCGACGCGTTTTCTACCATCCAGCACCAACCCAACCAGGAATCGTACTCACTAACTTCAGACACCCACACCTCGTACGCTCGTTTCGACAACACGCGTTTCAGCTCAGCCTCTCTTCCTTCAAACTCTGCTGGATTGATCCATGTCTTTCTCCAAGGCATACTGCGCGTCTCCGCGACGCCATCGAACCACTTCAGTAGCCCATCGCAAGCTGACCGATCGCTCAAGAGAAGCGGGTAATGATATGATGTGCTGTGGACACGTGATGGTGGTAGCGCAACGGCTAGAGGAGTTGAAGGAGCTGTGATGGACGCCTTGCTGGGTTTAGCTGCGGTGACTTTCTTGCGCGGAGCCATGGTGTGTTGGAAATAGTAGGCGGATAACGATGCAATGCTAGAAAAGTATACTGTAGCGGTGATGTTGCCAATAAGCTCGCGGTCGCAAAGTGAGAAGGGATGGTCAGGGAGTTGCGATCGCGCTAGTCTTTGCTAGCGCGACTACTACAGAGATCGGGCTCCTGAAATGCCTCGAGGCTTTCGTCGCTGCTTGCTTACACTGTACATTTTCTCTACAATTTAACTATATTCTGGTGCCAGTGTGTCCTAAAATTTACGTCTAATGAATAATAGCGTAAGGATTTCTCAAGAATTTCTTCTTCCCTTCCTATCTTTCCACTTTAGAAACTCCCCCGTCTTAATCATTCTCAACTGGCTTTTTTGTATTGATATTCACGGCATCAAGCGGTGAGAAAGACAAAGTAGGTTGATTTGCTAGGCTAGTCATTGTACATGCTTTTGCTGGATCTTCGTTATTTCCCATCACGACGATAATAGCAAGCGAATTTCGTCAATCCCTTCAATCAATATAAGAATCCCAGTCCATCTCCCCCACGTCATCATCCGAGTACACCGCAGGCGCGATTTTCCTACTTGCGTCGACCGACGGAACAGGCCTCTCCAAACCCAAAGTACCAATCTCATAATCCGACGAGCTCATCGGGATCGGTCTGTTATCCGTTTCAATCGACTGCGTCGGCTGGTCCATTTCCTCGTCGCTTGGGTCACGGCTCGAGGCCGGAGCAGGCGACGATTCCCTCCTCTGATTTTCAATAGATGGGATTGGTCGGTTGTCTGCCGCGTCGTCGTCATTCGTGGTATCTTGGCTACTAATCTCATCCATGTGCTCCGATGCTAGCCCCTGTAGGTTGGCGTAAGCGCGCGTACCCCAAGTTTGCAGTTCAATTTCTCTAGGTTTCGGGGGTCGTTGCGATTTCCTCCTCTGCGATGGTACGGTGATGTTGTCGTCGGAGCTGGAATCTGTGATGCCTGCAGTGCCTTCCTCTAGAGTAGGATGTGCAGGGAGGGGCTTTGAATTTGCCGCGAACGCTGCTGGATTCACCGGATCGTCAAACTCCTCCCATTCAGCGCGGTAGTCTGTCCAGGACCGCCAACCATCAGGATGGGTTATGACCTTTTCGTCCTCGCCAAGACTGTCCTCGTCACTGTACTCGTCGCTTTTGTACTTTTCGTCCTTGGTGGGCGGCTCGAGATCAAGCATGGTCCAAAGAGTTTGTTCTTCTTGTCGGCTGGCTTCTCGGTCGAACTGTTCCAAACTGAAATACTGTGGTCTGCGCTCCTCTTCTGCTGACGTCGGAGGCACACTCGTATATCGACCTGTCGGGTCTCGGGTCTGCGGCACACGTTGCGATGTTGGTGCGGTTTCATCTATCATTGACTCGTCTGAGTCGGACAAGGCAAGGCGTTCCATGGGAAGAGGGGTCCCTCTTCGTGCAGCTCTCGATCTGAATTCAACCTCATCATTCTCCGATGTTTCCGCATCTGTTGTTAGGGTGTCAGCGGGCAGCGCCACCGAAGTCATGATTTGCTCAACCTCCTCCCAGGGCACCTCCCTCTTTGTTCTGCTATGGCGGTGACGAGACCAATTGCCGTCGTAGACTCTAACTCCACACCGCCTAGCCACACCCCGCCAGCGTTCTTGACCGTTCCTTTGTAGGCCTACAATGTCGAGGGCGGATAGAACGTCCCTTCTTTTTACCAGCGGGATTGCAGTCTTCTTGACTCGATGACGCTGTGATCGAAGACGCGATGTCGCTTGCACAATGGCCGTTTGCATCAGACGCCTCGTGAGGGACACCACTAGGGTGTGAAGGTCGCCAAAGGCACTGCGATAAATGGACGGTTCTTGAGCAATCTCGGACGTGTACTCGGACCAGTGTGGCCACGGGGATGGTATAGTCGGCGATCGATTCATGAAGAGCGTCTTGGACAAGGCGAGCATGGCTTGGGGCTGTAAAAGATTGGCTTCGGGCAGGGCCTCGAGGATGCCGGCCACAGGCGCTTTGTGTCTGCTGTTCTCGTTCTCGTTCTCGTTCTCGTTCTCGTTCTCGTCGGGGTTGGCAGTCTGACTGGGATACAGGCATTCGCCCGTATTTCGTCGCTGACAGTTGCTGCATGGCTTCTGTCGATCGCACTTTTGCTTGAATTTCTTGCACGATAGACATGCTCTGGGACGTGTTAGCGGGATGTTGGCTACAGGTCAGCACACGTACCCTGCGACTACCCTCCCCCCTCTCCGAGACTCCGACTCGCTCACGAGGGGAGTTGTTGTTTCTCGCGATCGGCCGGTATCAAGGGCGGACTCGATCCGGTCAGCTACGGCAGGCGTGATCAACCAGTAGTCGCCAAACTTCTCCCGCTCCTGGCTGGCTTCATACAATTCCTGGTACCAGGCAAGCGCCTCACCCGCAAGATCAAGCTGCTCATCACACTCGGCTCGCACCTCGACCGCGGCCGGTACCTGGCGGAGCGTCAGCTTGGCATCGCCCTGCTTGATGGCGGCATCGTGCAGCAGCAGCAGCAGCTCCTGTGTCTCTGGTATGCTCTTGGTACCGATCGCTCCTGCTATGCCTGCAATGTCGTCCCTCCCCAGCCGCTCTAGCGCCGCGAAGAAGATGGCCTGCTCATTGGCCGACCATAGCGACGCGCCTATCTGCCTGGCATAGTATTGCTGGCCGCTGTTCTCCCTTTCAAAGCGCGCAGCTGCCCGACTCACGTCCCCGTTGAACAGCACGCGGTATGCGTCGCTGTATTGTCCCTCGAGATGGTATTTCCGCACGCGCGCAGGGTCGATGGACTCTAAACGGCGCCTCTTCCTGGGCGTGAGAGGCGTTTGCGACTGGCGGCGCGCCACTGGCCGTCGAGGCGGACTTGAACTGGAGCTATGCGACGATTCGGCGTCGTTGAAGTCGGACGTAGAGCTACCCATGGCGGGCGCGACCAGATGCTCACGTGCCCACTGTTTTCACGTGAGAAATGCTGGGTGGCATCTGCTATTGCGCATGCGTGGGCCATGGTGGGTGGTCAAGTGCGCAGTGGCTGATGAGGCTCGCGGGAAACATTTTGGTGGGGCTCCACCGCGGCGGATTTGGCTGGGCATCTCCAAGCCAGCTGCGTCATGCGTCGTGACCTCGCGACATCTTCGCTCCCACTCTGCGCGTCTCCATGTTCCGTCCCGCCCAACATGCGCTGAGACACTGCACGCGGATGGGATTTAGGCCTGTTCGCACACCGGTAAGACATGCGTCGAGAAAACCAAGAGTTGCACGAGTTCGCGCCCCAGCTGCACCGTCGCCGCCAACACCGCCGCCTCCCCCGCCACCCAAGGTAGTGCTGCGCGAGTATCAAGAGGAATGCATCCAGGCTGTCCTCTCCTATCTTGAAGCCGGCCATAAGCGTCTAGGCGTATCCCTCGCAACCGGATCTGGCAAGACAGTCATCTTCACTCACCTCATCGACCGCATCCCCGCCGTCGGCAACGCCTCGCAGACGCTCATTCTTGCCCATCGGCGCGAACTCGTCGAACAGGCCGCACGCCATTGTAGCCGCGTATACCCAGATAGGCATGTAGACATAGAAATGGGCAACAACCAGGCCTCTGGTGCCGCCGACATCACTGTCGCCTCGGTACAGAGCATCACGTCGGGTGAGCGCTTGCAGAAGTTCGACCCGTCGCGATACAAGCTGGTGCTCGTCGACGAGGCACACCATATCGTCAGCTCGACTTATCTTGATGTTCTCGAGCACTTTGGTCTCAGACATCCGGCCGACTGGAGCCAGACGAGCGCCCCTGCATTGGTAGGCGTGTCGGCCACCTTCTCGCGCTTCGATGGGAGAAGGCTTGGATCCGTCATTGACCACATTGTCTACCATCGGTGAGCCACTCCTGGAAGAATGACTCTCCAAAACGTGCTAACCAAATCCAGTGATTATGTAGATATGATTGAAGAAAACTGGCTATCCGACGTCATCTTCACTACCGTCGAGATCAAAGCAGACCTCAACAAGGTGGTTACAGGTTCAAACGGCGATTTTCAGTCAGCCGCTCTTTCTAGAGCCATCAATACCGACGAAACAAATGACCTCGTCGTCAAGACTTGGTTCGCCAAAGCAAGGGACCGCCACTCTACCCTCATCTTCTGTGTTGATCTAAGCCATGTCACCAACCTGACTACCAGGTTCCGCGAATCTGGCATCGATGCGCAATTTGTGACGGGAGATACACCTAACAAGGCCCGCAGCGCAAGGATCGATGCATTCAGAAACGGACACTTTCCTGTACTGCTCAACTGCGGCGTCTTCACCGAGGGCACCGACATCCCCAACATCGACTGCGTGCTCCTGGCTCGGCCCACCAAGTCTCGCAATCTTCTTGTGCAGATGATCGGACGTGGAATGCGTCTACACGACGGTAAAGAGAACTGCCACATCATCGACATGGTTGCCGCCTTGAGCAGCGGCGTCGTTTCAACTCCTACGCTATTTGGTTTGGACCCCGCAGAGCTCGTAGACAGGGCGGGTACCAAGGACATGGCGAAACTCAAGGAGAGGCGAGAGTCGGAAAAGCAGCGTGAAGAAGAGGCTGCTAAACTAAAGCAAAAAGGCGTTAAGAAGAGGCTGCCGGGAAGCGTCTCCTTCACTGACTACGACTCTGTACACGACCTGATAGCAGACACCTCCGGCGACCAGTACATACGCAATCTTAGCCCGAACGCTTGGGTGGGTGTCGGTGAGGGTAAATATGTCCTCACTACGAATGCTGGCGACTACCTTGTCATCGAACCTTCCGAAAAGGAAGAGGGCTTCTTCAAAGCCAAGTACCATTGGAGGCTACCTGCCGATCTGGTAGTGAAAAACCCCTATGGCAGGCCGCGGACTATCGCCGAGGGAGAGTCACTCGCCCATGTTGTTCATGCGGCCGATACCTTTGCGACGGATGCCTTCCAATTCATCTGGATCAACAAGAATCAGTCATGGCGTCGAGGTCGTGCTTCACAAGCCCAAGTCGACTTCATCAACAAGTACCGGCCCGAAGAAGATCAGTTGACATTAGGACAAGTCACCAAGGGCAAGGCAGCTGACATGATTACACGTCTCAAACACGGAGTTCGGGGCCGGTTCAATAAAGCCAGCGTGAAGCAGAGATCCGAGCAGCGCATGAAGGCCCGTGCAGAAACGATAGAAGAGCGGCTCCAAGGACGTGTACACGTTGGGCCATTGGGGCAGGCCCAGACGCTCAAGGAAAAACTTCTGGGACAATAACAAAGTCGAGTTGCATGTTTTTGACAAGAGGTACGAATCCGAGATGGTTGGGTGGTGAAGATTGTTCACACTTACGGCTAGTGTCGGTAAGCGCGCCCACATTGTCTGCAACCCGCGGAGAAGCACAAACTACATTCATGAGGTTATCAGCACAACGAATATTGCTCGGATCAAATCCCAAAGCTCTCGATTGCTGCAGCATATGTAGCCAAAGTTCAGCGGCCTCTGGACATGTCACAACCGGTGTCCTAGAACATGGACCATGACCCCCGCCTTGGTGTATGCCTCGGTTACCGTCTGCCCACAAGAGGTACAAAGCTTGTCTCGACACCAATGTTATTGTTGCGCGCGGGTTTGTCTATCATGCCCCGGTACATGTCGTTACCTTGCGTCGGTCGGCAATCCCGTGCCTTGAGAAATTACTTGATGTTGCGGATCCAGCAAAACTTCGGCGGGGAACAGTGTGCTCAAGTAGTGTATCTCCGCTGAAAAGTCCTTAGGCCCGCATTTCGGCGAGAAGCCCCCACACTGCATGCACCCTACACGATCCGGCCAGGCACATTGTTTAACTGCATAGAAATCGCTCGCGTTATTGCCACACATGATGCGCTATCCCTCTTTCAACGTCAGAGATAAGGTTGCATATCAAAGTCTATGATATTTCCAGATGACCAGAGCATTGCAGACGATGATAGCGATGGTGATGACGGCATTCTAGGCCTGACGGCTTCCCCACAGATCGAAGTAGAGTTTCCGCGGTGTTGCGGTGCAGCTGCCGGCGTTGGCGCAATGAGGAGTTGTGCTACTAACAAAATGACCGGTGCTATTACGCCCCGGAAGCACTGAAACCTAGCCAAAAGTCCATAATTCCACATTGCGCACTTTTGCTGCTTCTACTCTGCAACTCCTTCAGATTGGTCTTCGTTTGGATAACCTGAAAATCTTTGTTTCACCCAGCAGCACAACCACATTTGTCCACCACATCGCATTTTGGAAGCGGGTTTTGTGTTTGTCGTTGAGTCTTTGCGATACCCATTATACCCAACTCGAGCATAGTACCCATCTGTCGGTGTCTGAATTTAGCTTTCGGTACAGCTAGAGTCCCGCACCATGAGCGTAGTCACCCAAAATCCGGCCGGCGTTCCTATCCCGCCTGCCCATGAACACCAGCCACAGCCCCACGCAGCCTCAAAATCGATACAGCTACCGCCATCACCACCAGAGACTGTAGATGGAGATGACAGCAACTCTACTACCTCAACATCAGCCGAGCCAGACTTTCCACTTCCACCCCCGGCAAATACTCCCCCACAGGTTCTGGACGTCGACAAACCCACCCCAGATGCACATGTCCCGCGAGACCCAAGGTTGATTCGGCTGACTGGCGTTCACCCTTTCAACACCGAGGCACCGTTGACCGACCTGTTCAACGAGGGGTTCTTGACCAGCCCCGAACTATTTTACGTCCGAAATCATGGCGCAGTACCAGAAGTGCAAGATGCAGAATGTCTGGACTGGGAATTTTCGGTAGAAGGGTACGTCATCTTGAACAGCCACACATCAAAATGCTAAGCCTTGTGTAGCCTGGTAGCAAATCCCCTCAAGATCACCTTACGCCAGTTATTGGAAGAGTACGAAAATGTGACATATCCTGTTACGTTGGTCTGTGCTGGCAACAGACGAAAAGAACAGAATATGGTGAGGAAAAGCAAGGGTTTCTCCTGGGGTCCGGCGGGCGTTTCAACAGCACTTTTTACTGGCGTGGTCATGAAAGATATAATCGAGCGGGCGAAGCCATTGCGCAAAGCCAAGTATGTTTGCATGGAGGGCGCCGACAAGCTCCCCAACGGATACTATGGTACATCGGTAAAGTTGAACTGGGTCATGGATCCCAACCGCGGAATCATGCTTGCGCACAAGATGAATGGCGAGGCGCTGAGACCAGATCACGGAAAACCATTACGAGCTGTTATACCTGGGCAAATCGGTGGCCGAAGCGTGAAGTGGCTGAAGAAGTTGATTGTTACGGCTGAGCCTAGCGATAACTGGTATCATATCTACGACAACCGGGTCCTACCCACTACAGTCGACCCGGACGAGGCAGCAAAGAATCCCAAGTGGTGGATGGATGATCGCTACGCCATCTACGATCTTTCCCCAAACTCGGCCATCGCGTATCCTGCACACGAAGAGAAGCTGGCCCTTGCTTCGAGTCCGGAATCCTACAACGTCCGTGGCTATGCTTATAGCGGCGGCGGGCGGCGGGTAACACGCTGCGAGCTATCTCTAGACAAAGGGAAAACATGGCAACTTGCAAAGATCGACTACGCAGAGGACAAATACCGGGCTTTCGAAGATCGACAACTGTATGGTGCAAGGCTCGACATGGATTGGCGCGAAACAAGCTTCTGCTGGTGTTTCTGGAACCTGGAGATCGCAACCAAGGAACTAGAGGCAGCGGACGACATCATAGTACGAGTGATGGATGAGGCAATGTGCGTCCAGCCTAGAGACATGTACTGGAGTGTTCTCGGCATGATGAACAACCCCTGGTTCCGAATCGTAATTCACAAGGAGAACGACACGCTGCGCTTCGAGCACCCAACGCAACCAGCCTTGATGCCTGGCGGCTGGATGGAGCGCGTCAAGAAGGCCGGCGGAAATCTTAGTAATGGATACTGGGGTGAGAAGATCAACGGAGAAGAGCCAGAACATGCCGCTGTGGAGGAAGTCAAAGAGATCAAGATGACAAAAGATGGCGTTGACAAAATCATCGACATTGATGAGCTGCGGAAGCACGACAAGGCAGAGAGTCCGTGGTTCGTCGTCAATGGCGAGGTCTACGACGGCACCTCGTTCCTAGAAGGCCATCCAGGAGGCGCACAAAGTATCATAAGCGCTGCAGCTCTAGACGCCACAGATGAATTCATGGCAATCCGTAAGTTACCACCCATACCCTATAAAAGCCCATGTACTAACGCTATCAAAAGACAGCGAAACTGCAAAAGCAATGATGCCAGACTACCACATTGGCACTCTCGACGCATTATCGCGCAAAGCCCTCGCAGAAGGCGAGCCAACCGCCGAGTCCACATCGCCGCGCCCCATCTTCCTCGACCAACGCGCCTGGCACAAAACCCTGCTCCATTCTAAGAAAACCGTATCAAGCGACACACGCATCTTCCGCTTTACGCTCGAGCATGCAGACCAAACCCTCGGTCTACCCACAGGCCAGCACCTAATGTTACGCCTCCGGGACCCCGTAACACGAGAAGCAATAATACGGTCCTACACGCCAATCTCCGAGACGAGTGAGCGCGGGTTCTGCGACGTGCTCATAAAGGTGTACGCCGACACGCCCGATCGACTAGGCGGTAAAATGACGAAAGCGCTGGATGCGATTCCGGTGGGGCATTATGTCGACTTCAAGGGGCCGGTGGGGAAGTTTGAGTACCTGGGAAAGGGGCTGTGCGCTGTGAATGGGAGGGAAAAGAAGGTGGATAGGTTCTACATGATCTGTGGCGGCAGTGGGATTACGCCTATATACCAGGTCCTGCGTGCTGTTATACAGGACAAACAGGATTCTACGCGGTGTACGGTGCTGAATGGGAATCGCACCGAAGAGGATATCCTCTGCAAAGAGGAGTTGGATGCGTTTGCGAGGGATGAAGGGGGGAGGTGTACGGTGCTGCATTCGTTGACGAAGGCGGGTGAGGGGTGGCAGGGGAGGAGGGGTAGGATTGGAGAAAAGTTGTTGGGGGAATGGTGTAAGAAGGAGGAGGGGAAAGGGTGTCTTGTGCTTATTTGTGGACCGGAGGCGCTGGAGAAGGCGGCGGGTGAGGCGTTGAGGGAGATGGGGTGGAGGGAGGATGAGATTATGTTCTTTTGAGGTTGTTTGGCATGCGAGGTACTGTGGTTGAAGTTCTTTGTTTCATCTCCGGGGTTTCTCCAGTTTTCAAGGCGTTGTTTGCGCTTTTCTCGCGCCGCGCTGTTGTTCTTTTCATTCAGGCATTTTTTTCTTTTTGTCGCTACTGTACGTATATACATATCCATCCATCTATTTGCCGATCCACTTGAACCAGACCAGAACCGGGTCCTACCTAAAAGGTCATCCCCAGTCCCTAACATTCAAACAAACTTACTCCCTCCCAATCTATCCAACCCAGGCCTCACGTGATGAAAAAGGACCCAACCTTCTGGAACCGTGGAACCCCGTTTCTGCGGCCGCAACATCCTCACGTGACTTAGCCACACTCATATACCTTCATGCGCAGCAGCACGTCATCGAGAACTACGCACATTTCACATTACCGGAGACAGACACGCGTACACTTGCATCTCCGTCTCCGTTCTCCCCTGTTTCCCAAGAGCGACGGCACCTGATAACGAAGCGAGCGCAACCCCCTGTCGCCAAGCCATTAGGTCGCGATAAGGAGGCCGCAAACCATGTATTCTGCAATCTCCACGGAGAACCTACTCGGCTTTTACTACGAGCATGCGTTGGAGATTCGAAATGTCAATCCCCTTACTGGACGAATCCGGCTTATCCTTGCCTTTTTGATGTCCTACCCATTGCGCACGCTGCGCGCGGGAGCTAACGGCCCCCCTGGTCACTGCGTGGGCCTGCTGCCCCCCCTCCGCGGTATGATGCTTTTCCGCAGACACCGCGGGGGGGCATGGCTGATTGGAAGATGAGCTGATGGGGGCTATCAGTTTCCATGTGGCACAATGTGTATTTCCGCGCGGGAACGCAAATCATTCCCGGGCTGGCTGGCTAATGTTGAATTTGGCTCTAGGCGTGGGCATTTGCGGGCAAATGGTGTAGGTGTGCCCACGGAGTTGTTCAGATGGACGTTGGAGAAGCTAGCTGGCCCATCTTTCCTGAGCGACTGTACTCTTGGAATCCGATTACTGCATCTTTTTTTTCTCTCTTTCCTTTGCTTCTCATCCACAATTATTTTGTTCCCTCTCTTCACGTAGCTTTTTTTGCGCTTCGGATTCTGCCTTTGCGTAGGTATTGCGTTGTCGTTTTTTTTGTTTGTGCCCTCTTGACTGAGTCCACGAATTCACCTTTCGACGCGTGCGCATTTCGCATCGCAAGTTTCTGAGATACCCCACGACTCTGAAATCTTGCCATCACACCGCCATGGCGGAGACGGAGCCCATTGTCACACAGGGCATCGAGCCCTCATCCGGTGATTCGCACTCACCACCCGGAGACCGTCACGTCACAGCTACCTGGGGATCAAAAGATGGAAACATATCAAACGCGGAGTGGAACGATGCGGAAGCCAATAAGTTACCTGAGAAGGTAGCTGAATTGGAAAAGAAGGGTGAAATCAATGATCGTCACCCGCGGAAGAGAATAGTGGTCGTGGGATTGGGTATGGTAGGCATCGCCTTCATGTAAGTTTAGCGTTGAATGTTGTGTTGGAGCTAGCGCTGATTGAACGAAAGCGAGAAACTCATGAAGTACGATGTCAAGCGGAGAGAATACGACGTTGTTGTTATTGGCGAGGAGCCGCATCTTGCGTATAATCGCGTTGGTCTGACTAGTTTCTTCCAACACCGGCAAGTTGAGAACTTATATCTCAACCCGAAAGAATGGGTAGGCTCGAAAAAAAAAACGTTGGGGCGGTCGCAGACTAACGCGCATGTAGTATTCATCAATGCCTGAAGGCTCGTTGAATTACCACCTGAACACGCTTGTTACCGAGATCAACTCCCAAGACAAAGTCGTCAAGACTTCCTCTGGAGAAACAGTATCCTACGACATCCTTGTTCTGGCAACAGGATCCGATGCGCTACTTCCCCGACATACGCCTGGCCATGATGCGCAGGGAGTTTTCGTATACCGAACAATCGAAGATTTACAACGACTCATTGAATTCTCATCAACGCGAAAGGGCACAACCGGTGCTGTTGTCGGCGGCGGCTTGCTTGGTCTGGAAGCTGCGCATGCGATGATGGATCTCGAGGACTTTGCCAAAGTCAAGTTGATTGAGAGAAATCGGTGGGTGCTGTCAAGACAATTAGATGGCGATGCTGGTGGCATGGTTGTGGAGCAGGTTAGAGCGTTGGGCCTGGATGTCATGTTGAGTAAGAGAGTTGGCAAGATATTAACAACAGAGGACAACTTTGTCAAGGGTGTGGTATTTGAAGACGGCGAGGAGATGGAGTGCTCTTGCATTTGCTTCGCTGTGAGTATCCCCATTTCTCGAAACGGTTGCGTCAACTAACTTTTGCAGATTGGCATAAAGTCGCGAGACGAATTGGCGCGGAAAGCGGGCATCAAATGTGCTGACCGCGGAGGCGGCATAGTTGTCGGACCAAACTTGGCAACATCCCAACCTGACATCTACGCCGTTGGCGAATGCGCGAGCTGGGAAAACCAGACCTTTGGCCTCATCGCTCCTGGCGTCGAGATGGCCGACGTGCTTGCTTTCAACCTGACGCAAGCGAAAGCACACGCGCCGCGAAAGTTCAAAGCCCCAGATCTCAGCACGAAGCTCAAGTTGCTGGGCGTCGAGGTCGCGAGTTTCGGTGACTTCTTCGCTGATCGCGATGGGCCGAAGAACATGCCTGGGCGCCAGCGTGCCGACAGCAAGGAGCCGAACGGGACGACGACGAGAGATAAGGTTAAGAAACTGACAGATGCGCCGGCGCCACCGCCGGTCAAGGCGCTCACGTACAAAGATCCATTTCAGCAGGTGTACAAGAAGTACCTGTTTACCATGGACGGGAAGTACTTGCTGGGCGGCATGATGATCGGCGACACCAAAGATTACATCAAGCTTGTACCGATGGTGAAAAATCAGAAGCAGCTGGACATAGCCCCTAGCGAGCTCATTGTTGGAGCCCAGAAGGGCGACGATGACGGCTCAGATCTGACCGATGACACCCAGATCTGCTCATGTCACAACGTGACCAAAGGCGACGTCGTCAATGCTACCAAAGACGGAACCTGCAAGAGCATCGGAGACGTCAAGTCTTGCACCAAAGCTGGTACAGGTTGCGGCGGGTGCATGCCACTCGTTCAGACCATTTTCAACAAGACTATGGCTTCCATGGGCAATGAAGTCAAGAACCATCTTTGCCCACATTTCGAGTATTCGCGCGCAGATCTCTTCAACATCATCTACGTCAAGGGCCTCAAGGACTTCGCCGCCGTTATGAAAGAAGCTGGCAAGGAGCCAGATTCACTAGGCTGCGAGGCCTGCAAACCGACTATTGGAAATATCGTTGCTTCGCTCTACAACAAGCATCTTCTTGAGGTCAACAACCGCGGCCTACAAGACACGAACGACCGGTTCCTGGCAAACATCCAGCGCAACGGCACTTTCTCGGTCGTGCCGCGTGTCTCTGGTGGTGAGATTACGCCGGAAAAGCTCATCGTCATCGGAACGGTGGCGAAGAAGTACAATTTGTACACGAAGATTACTGGTGGTCAGCGAATCGACATGTTTGGTGCACGCAAACATGACCTCCCGGATATCTGGCAAGAGCTCATCGACGGCGGCATGGAGTCTGGCCATGCATATGCCAAGTCACTTCGAACTGTCAAGTCATGTGTCGGCACCACATGGTGTCGCTTTGGCATCGGCGACAGTGTGGGCATGGCTGTGCGTCTAGAAGAGCGATACAAGTCTATCCGCGGGCCACACAAGATCAAGGGCGGCGTATCAGGTTGCGTACGTGAGTGCGCAGAAGCCCAAAACAAAGATTTCGGCCTCATCGCCACGGAGAAAGGCTTCAACATCTTTGTTGGAGGAAACGGCGGCGCGAAACCGCGACACTCAGAGCTCCTGGCCAAGGACGTCCCACCAGACGACGTAGTCCCTATTCTCGACCGCTATCTTTCCTTCTACATCCGCACAGCCGACAAGCTGCAACGAACGGCCCGGTGGATGGAGAACCTCCCCGGCGGCATAAAATATCTTCAAGAAGTCATTCTCGAAGACAAACTCGGCATCTGCGCGGATCTCGAGAAGCAAATGGAAGACCTCGTCGGCACTTTCTTCTGCGAATGGACCGAAGTACTAAAAGACCCCAAAAAACGGTCCTGGTTTTCCCAATTCGCAAACACATCCGAGACCATCACCGACACCATCGAGCCAACCGAAGAGCGCGGCCAACAACGCCCGTCCTACTGGCCCAAGGACTCCGTCACCGAAGACTTCCGCGGAACAAAATGGACAGAGCTGTCATGGCAGCCGCTCGTCCAAGCCTCCGAGTTCAAAGACGCAGATACTGGAGATAGCAAAGCAATCAAGCGCGGCGACACCCAACTCGCCGTCTTCAAGGTCCGCGGAAAATACTACTGCACGCAGCAAATGTGTCCGCACAAGCGGGCTTTCGTCCTCTCCGACGGCCTCATCGGCGACGACATTGCAAACAACAAACTCTGGGTCTCGTGCCCGTACCACAAGCGCAACTACGAGCTGTCCGGCGCAGATGCGGGCAAATGCGCAAACGACGAGTCGGTCAACATTGCCGTGTTCCCGATTGAGGAGAGAGGTGATGGATGGTTGTATGTCAAGTTGCCGAGTGTGGAGGAGCTGGATAGTGTGCTGGGGACGAGCAAGTTTAAGATTATGAAGAGTGAGACGGAGGACCCGTTTGTAGCGCTTGATAAGAAGTTGCAGAGGATGCAGCTCAAGGGTAGGAAAGGGATGCAGGTTTCGCATCTTGAGGGCGGGTTGGGGGAGAGGGGGAAGGCGGCGCAGATACTCGCTGGTGGGGAGAGGGGGGCTGGGGGGTTGGACTGGTAGAGTGTTGTTGATGTTTCCAACATGACTTTTCTCATTGCGCTTTTTCTTCTCCCCGTACATGGTGTTAGCCGTTGGTACTACCCTATGAGGAAATAATAAGTATGAAAGCTTTAACAAGTGATTATTCATAAGCTCATAACACGCGCGAACTCAAACTAAGCGTCTGAAGCAGTACATAAAGCATGGGGTTCGACTCTCCCATCTGGCCCTCTAACCGCTTAACCTCCCCTGTCAACTGCCTCTCCATCTCCGTAATCAGACCCAGCGTAACATCCAGCGCCCCCGATGCCTTGAATAGAGAAATAATATACGATTTTGTCTCGGGTGACAACTGCCCTGTACTGCTATGTTTGGCGCGGAACATGCCCGCAATCTGCGCAAACGACGCGGGTGCCATTCTCTGGCACACAATGAGGGGATACGACAGCTTTCCCTCGTCCAGGTCCTCGCACCACCCCTTGCCCTGCGTGTACTCTGTGGACGTGAGGTTCATGTAATCATCGCGGACCTGGAAATAGCGGCCGAAGATGCGGACAAACGAAGCGAAGCTTTGCTCCTTGACGTGTCGCGACTTGGCCCCCATGAGAAGGAGAAGCATGTCAAACATGCATCCGGTTTTCTGGTCCACCATCTCAAAGTACTCGTCTTCCGTGGGACAGACGAGGTGGAACCGCCAGTGCAGGTCGTAGCTCTGGCCAATGTGCATGCGCTGCAGTATCTCCAGAAAGGACTGCTGCACCGCGTGCTCAAAGTTGTCGCTGACCATTTGCATAGCGCGGACGAAAAGATATGTGGAGCTGTTGATAGACTGCGCCGTCCCGAAGATGGTATGCGCAGCGGGTTTCCCGCGGCGGAGCGGCGATTCGTCTTGGATGTCGTCGAGGATCAGCGACGAGTTGTGGAGCATGCTCGTGATCTCCTTGATGACATCTACGTGCCGGTCCGAGATCTGGAACCATTGGTTTAGTGCGTGGATTAGTGTTGATCGGACCCCTTTCGAGGGCAGCGATGCCATGTAGTCGCATGCAGAGTCAACGGGGTGGGGCGCTTTTAATAGCATGAGAGACGGCTGTGTCATGCCGTGTATCTCGCTTGTCTCGTGCTGGGAGTCGGAGGTACAGCTCGACTCATCCGTACCCGAAGATGCCGATTGTGGAGAGTCGGATGACGAGGCTGAGTTTGGTGAGCCCGGGGATGGGGGTTGAACCACCGGTAAATCTTGCTGATCCACTGCATCCACTGCACCCGTTGCAGCATCCTTCCATGCATGGTGCCTGGGGCAGTTGGCGCACCAGTAGTGGTTCCCTGCTACCACGAGCCCAACGACTTGGATAAATTCGCGCAGATAGGCCGGCGTGGATGGATGTGAAGTGAGGAAGTCTTGTACGCGTCTCTCGTATTCGCTCTCGTATGTGATGATGAGGTCCCGGACGATGTCTTTCGCCTCGTCGTAACTGACGTTTCGTAGCCGAGAGAGCAGCTCAATCGAGTTTACAATTCTAGAGCCTTTTGTAAGTGAAGCGTTGTACTCGCGACCCCAGCTCCAGTAGTCGTTTGTAAGTACGAGGGCCCACTCTGCTGGCTCGAAGATGTGTCGTGTGGGCGCTATCTCCTCATCTGGGATGTTTAGTCCCATGCCGAATTGGCACATCAGCCAGAATGGTCTGTCCAGGTATCGAAGTTAGCGCTGTTACTTAAAAGCAAAGTAAAATAAGTGGACTCACTCCATGCCTCCGTTTAGCATTCTAAAATCGAGGTACTCTTCGAGCGACTTGATCTCATCGTAGTTGTGGTGCTCCATGACATCAAGCCATTTCTTCTGGTATGACATGATCATTCGCGTGCCCATGTCTCGATCGATACTTAGTATCTCCAAGACGCAATTACTGACTAGATGTCTAAATCTTCTGGTCTTCGTTTCTTGAATCGAAACGTTCTCGTCATAGCCAACTGACAAAGCAGCGCTGAGCTGTTTGTGCTCGTTGATGGCTTCATCGAGGCTGACGTCTTCGGTAGCATCTACATCAAAGGCTGTCAGTCCACAAGGATCTTTCCCTTTACTCAGTTTGTGGATGGGTCTCTCACCATCGTGGATGTTTCCAATATTAGCCAGATATGTTATACTGGCTAGCCTCTCGGGCAGTGACTCGGAGAAGATGAAAGAACACCAGTTGCCCACTTTGGATATAGCAGAACCTGACTTCGCTTCCCAGCCGTCACTGAGATGTTCTTTCCAGTCACTGATCGATTGCAGCGTCGCCTGATCTGCTATACCATTATTCTTGTGAATGCGAATCGGCAATGTCGTAAAACATCCCGTCTCGCGGGCGATGCCTGCAGGAACCGCCTCAGACTGCTTCCAATTTGCATTCAAAGTGCTTGGCATGACTCTTTCCGGAGATCAGGATTACTACCAAGGTATGTTATGCACGGAGTTGCTTGGGGTTGAGGTATAATGTACTCCAGAAGAGTTGCTGCAACAAATGATAATTAGGATGACCCTTGCGTCCTATCTTCAGAGCGCGAAACACTAGAAAAGTGTCCGCATTGGTCAAAAGTACAGCTTTGAATTTAGGCAAAAGACGATTTCAGAGTGTGAATCTGGTCGATATCTGCATTACATAAGGCGAGAAGTTACAAACATCTCTTACAGATGCGGCTTACCATCGGACCGCGCGGAGTGCGAATCGCAGTACCCACTCCGCCGAGTACAAAGGCAAGAATCGCGGCAGTTCAAAGGCAGAAAGCGGGTCACGAATACACCAGCTTGGAAATACGAGTAATTACACCCCGGCATCTCAGCCGACAGTGAGCCAACGTTGCTTACCTCCTGACAATTACACCGTTAAAGGTCCGATACAGTATTTGACGATCTCGGCTCCAAGTTTGCGAGGATTGAACTTATACTCGGGCTGGCCTGCCTGCAAGGGTTGCCGATTGCTGCATGAGCCACTATTTCATAATCAGAGTCTCAGCCGTGAATGCATTAATTAGTGCGGTAGAGAACCGCGTAATTTCTTCGGCCGAAAACCTTGGAATGTCCGGAAAGCTAGGTTGCAGGGGTGGCGCTAGTTACTACTGCAGCATCGTCGCTACTTCGACTACGCAGGGTTTACGACAGCGCGACATCTGCAACGATGCCGCAACATCCATCAGGCCGAGGGCTGACGAAATTTTTGAAACAAATGTCAAGATCCACGGCGGAATGATTGGACTAGCTTTCCCAATCCAGCCAGGCGCGTTACACGTAGGAGGCCGCATTGGCGCTCAACCGGTGATATTGTAACGTGGTATTGGACAGAAACCATTATTTGAAAAAGATTAAGCTTCCCGCACGCCAGATCATACTACCGAGTCTCTAGAATCTAGATCTGGTGCAAACACGTGCTCGGAGGGAGCTGTTTAGGTACTTCCATTGCGTGTTACTTGCAGATGCGTAACGCGTACAGTCATACCTCACCACATCTCCGGCCATAAGGTGTAATGAACGAAACAGGCTCTCATTCCAATCCCGTGATGGGTAGCAATACTATGCAACTTGCTCACCAGGCAGTAGCACTTCTTTCAAGAGACATGGGACATTCACTATCCCTTATATTGGGGCCTCTGGCTGTAAGTCTTCCAAGAACATGTAACGCTGGCGAACAGAAATCTGAGACTTGGCCATTCCTGTAGATAGGACTCTTATGCGTATACTACCTATTCTTTCACTCCCTTTCGAAGATACCAGGGCCCAAGCTGGCCGCGATATCTCCGGTATGTACAAGCCTTGCTAGGTGTTCGATCACATCATTGATTTGGGCGTAGCTATGGATGATGAGATCCTTGTATGGCAAGAAGCTGAACCGAGATATCAAAGCGCTTCATGATCATTATGGTATGTAATAATGTGCTCACGACTCAATTGCTACTTGTCCTAGGCGCTGACTTGTTTATTTGGAAAGGGGATGTGGTTCGCCTTGGTCCCAATACTGTCTCGTTTGCCACAGTCGGTGCTCTCGCCTCAGTGCATCATGAAAAGTCTGGCGGCGACGACGGTACTTTTACGAAAGAAGGCACCATTGAGTGGCTTCTCGGCCTGATGACATGGCCTGCCCAGAATATTTTGACCAAAACCGATGTAAAAGGGCACGCCAGACTGCGTAAAGCGGTGCAACCCGCCTTTTCAGCCAAGGAGCTCAGAAAGCAGGAACCGATAGAGCAAAAATGGATCACCGAATTCAACCGTCAGCTCGATGCTGCAGCCGAAAGCGATGCGACAATCAACATTACTGAACACATGTCGCATCTTGTCTGGGACATGTTGAGTGATCTCTCATTCGGAGAGCCTTTGGCAAGAAGTCAGCTTGGTAAGTGATCTTAATCAGCGAATTAATCAACAGGCCCAGCCATATTTACATCCATATCACCTATCAGATGCTGACGATGTCAAAAGTCAAGTTCAATAGGCTCAAATGGCTTGCTTGCGCTATGAGCCCTATGTTGGAGGTCATGCAGAGCATCCTCACATTTCCACTCGTGGGAGCCTTCACAAAATGGATCGTCACCTCATTTCCACAGGCATTCCAGCTGCCTCGCGATATATTACCGACTGGTACCTTGCGCACGTAAGTCTGCGCATACGAAACTTCGTTTCCGCACTGTCGCTAACGCACGGCATGCAGGACCTTAGAGCGCACAGATAGAGGCCATGACTTCCTCAGCGCTATTGTTGGCGCCCAGGAAAAAGGTATCGCCCTCTCACAGGACGAGCTACAGAGTAACTCGGCCATGCTCGTCATGGTCGGCCAAGACGCAACTGTCACATGCCTCTCGTCAACGCTCTACTTCTTGCTGCGAGATCCCCAGCATATGGCCAACTTGCAGAACGAGGTGCGAGGATCTTTCAAATCCGAATCCGAGATCAATGGTCTAGCGATCGCTAGGCTTCCCCTACTCAATGGCTCCATCAACGAGGCCATGCGTCTGCTCTCCCCAGCTAACGGTACCGGCACGCATCGGCTTTCGAATGGAGGTTTTGTAGAAGGTATATTCTTACCGGCAGGAATCACGGTGGCTGTGGACCAGTACACCATTCAGCGTTCGCCGAAGTACTGGCGCGACCCTGAATCATATCGACCAGAGCGCTGGGCCAGCATCGACGAGCAGGGGTCTGAGTTCGAAAACGACGTTCATTCGGCCTATCGGCCGTTTCTATTGGGCCCAAGGGCCTGTCTAGGACGCGAGCTCGCGTTACAGATTGTACGGCTGGTCCTTGCACGCCTCGTGTTCTCGTACAACGTCCGTATGGCGGACAACAACTTCGTATGGGAAAGGGACTGCGACTCATCTTACCTATGGCTTGGACACAAAGTAGTTGTCAAAGTCCAGAAGCGGCAGAGCATCGCATGATTGCTTTATCATTGTATTGCTACATACGATGATGCATGGAAATAGTGCTCGCAATGCTGCTACAATACATGTGTATCTCAATGAGCAACAAGGTTCATGGTGACGAATACAGACAGAAAAATCTACGCACTATTTTTGTTGGAGTGCTAAGAATTTGCAATCATGTGATTCCGTGCTGACAACTCGTGCTCGTGGAGGACCAATGCGCGTAGCACCTCCGACTGCGGGGAAGTCGCTAGCAAGGATGTTTAGTCCGACTTTCCTGAAGTGGTCAAGGGCTGGTCTTACACAAC
Organism: Stemphylium lycopersici; assembly: GCA_003268315.1. Taxonomy (NCBI): domain Eukaryota; kingdom Fungi; phylum Ascomycota; class Dothideomycetes; order Pleosporales; family Pleosporaceae; genus Stemphylium; species Stemphylium lycopersici. The sequence continues at coordinate 34,324 of QGDG01000090.1, read as the reverse complement.
CAGCAGCAGATGCGAGGTTCTACCTGCAACCGGATGAGGTTATCGATCAATTGATCTTACATCAGTGATGCCATGTTTCCGACTGCCCGCAAAGCTGCAGCTGAGTTCGCCGACACCAACAGCCATGTCGAAGACTCACCGCCTGATCACAGGCCAGGTAGCACGTTGAACGCTCCGCGCATACCCTAGAGCCAGATCGGCATACCTTGCTTACAAGATAAATGACTAAATTACTTGTTCTCATTTGAATCCATGTCCACATCAAAGCTCTCCGCACCCGGGCCGAAACGAGGAGTTACGTGGCAATCTACCGAAGCGCCCCGAAACAAATGGGCCGAAAAATGTGGCGCTCTCGGGGGTTGAATCTATCCCAGTATAGATCGGAAGGCTTCTGATGTTAATTATGGATGCGCATCGCCGGGATACTTCGCGGTGGTTTGGTTTTGTAAAACTTGTGCAACCAGCTCTCAACACTTCGGGCTGTTCACGATGCCGGTTTCAGGGACCCTCTTGGCTGCGCTGGTACGTGTTGCTTTCGTCAATTCTCTTACGATATGCTCATGACACTAGGTCGTTCCGCTCCTCATAGGACTTGCCGTATACCGCCTTCTCTTGCACCCGTTGGCATCCTTTAAAGGGCCGAAGCTAGCTGCTGTCACCGACTGGTGGTTTTGTGCACAGTGGTATGCGGAGAATGCTACTCAAGTTGTAACAGGCTCGAGGAGCTAAGATATCTTAGGCTCAATGGTCGGTGGCCTCAGACTCTGGAGGAGCTACAAGTTGAATATGGTAAATGCACCGCTTCATTCAGTCTAATAGAAGATACTAACTCCGCTGAAGGCGACGTAATCCGAATCTCCCCAAATGAGCTAGTCTTTGCTACGCCTGAGGCAGCAAGAGGTGTTTCTCTCGATAGACAACATAACCCCATCATTCGCTAACATGAGGTGTTGCAAAAGATATTTACACACGGTGTAGCCCTGATCAAGAAACTCAGTTCATTAAGCATCCTTCCTTTTACCAGCAAAGCGAAGGATTCCCAACTCTAGTGACTGAGACCAATCCTGCCGCCCATCGAGCTGTACGAAAGCCTCTTGAGCGAGGTTTCAGCCCAAGTTCGCTAAAGGAATACGGGCGTATAGTTGAACGGGTGGCCGATGACCTCATAGCGCAGCTTAAGAAGGCGTCCAAACATTCTAGTGCAGTCGATGTGAAGACTTGGGCTGCTCGTTTTACCTTTGACGTGGTGACCGAGGTCACCTTCGGTACATCTTCTGGGACTGTGGCACAAGGTAAAAATACGGTCTGGCTGGATCTTCTAACTGGCAACATTGCGGCAGCAGCAGCGGGTGTAGCGATTCGTCGACAGCCCCATGCCACCAAGGTGTTGCTGAGGTTTGTATTCTCCAAGCTATCCAAGAAGGCGAAATCAAGGGCACTGTATCTGTCTGCCTGCCGAAAGATGTGTGAGGACAGGCTCCGCGAGCCACCAAGGGTCGCAAACCTCTTCGATCACGTCCTCGCGACGTGCCCCCCAAGTGGAAAGGGTACCGAAAATGATGATTACTTAGTGTTTCTCCAGGGTCAAGCTGCCTCTCTCGTCTCGGGCGGAACGGAGACCTCTTCAACTCTGCTATCGTCGCTTATTTACAACCTCCTCACGCACCCTTTACATTTGGCGAGACTACAGGATGAAGTAAGAAAGGCCTTTTCCCAAGGGGAGAAGGTCGATATCGAGTCTACGAAGCAGCTCAAGTACCTTCAAGCGATAATTGACGAGTCCCTGCGCATCTTTCCGCCCGTGGGATTCGGGCTGCCAAGGTTATGTCCTGGAGCGACTGTTGGAGGCGTCTACGTGCCAAAAGGAGTGAGTACCGCAAATTCTCTTTTGATCCCATGCCGTTTGTGACTGACATATGATGAAAACAAGACCGTGGTGCAAGCGCCAGATATCCTCATGGTACGCAACGCACGATACTTCACGCGACCCCATGAATTTCTTCCCGAGCGATGGCTACCTAAAGATCATGAATTTTACGACGATCAGTTTTCGGGAGATCGTAAAGACGCATCGAAGCCTTTCTCCATAGGCCCACGGCAATGTATTGGCATGTCACTTGCCTATGCAGAGTGGAGATTGGTTTTGGCGAAACTGGTGCTGAAGTTCGACTGGGAGCTCATGGGCGAGAAGCAGGACTTGATTAGTGTAGCGAAGCTGAAGCTGCTCTGGGAGATGCCGCCGATTCTGGTAGCCTTCAAGCCTTGGGAAGGGCTCTCCTTAGAGCCTTCCGAAGTATAGCAAAATGAGATTTGGCTTCTGTGTTTCTGGATCTGAGTCCAATCAAATCTAGTGAAAATAAAGCGGTTCATCGACTGGGGTTGAGTCTTCAAGGAGTTGAAACGCGATACTGATATGCTCCCCCCCCCCCCCCCCCCCCCCTCCCGACTAATAGCTAGGTGCAGCCACGGGGAATTCGTTTTGTGCTTGCGAAACTCCCCCTACAACTATTTACTGCTTCCTCTCACAGGGTTGTCAGCCATATCATCTGCGCCACAGTGCAGGGGATTCGAAGGCCCCTAATTTACCCGCCTTGTTTCCTCAGCTTGATGACTAGGCGGGGATATCCCCGGGCCGGTTGTAACTCCCGATTCTCCCGAACTGACCATAATATATAGAGGCGCACGTTCAGAGTGCGCATTCTCTTATGTTCCACTGCTTTCGCCTCTTATTCACCGTGTTTAATTCTTTGCATGCTGCGCACTACCCTTTCCCTCTGTCTACAATGTCAACCCAACTTTCCCCCGTCGACTTCCATACGGAGATATCGTACTTAAAAGACCCGGAACGGGTTTGCTCGGATGAAGTGGTTGCTGATGCTAGTCTGCGAGCACCGCGCACCAAGCTTGTACGAGACATGCGGCCCAACAAGGACAATTTCAAGCTCGACACTCACGGTTTCCAAGTCCTCCACCTTCCATATCGGGAACGCAATGACAAAGATATCAAGGAGATACAAACTGCGTACTACAAGGAAATCGAGGAAGTGTTGCGAAAGGAGATCGGCGTCAAGCACGTCTTCTGTTTCGCGCCGGTATTGAGACCTCTTGACCTATCGGAAAAGCCGATTCCTAATACGCAGAAAACTATTCCGCGGCCCCATTTGGATTTCGGCCCTAAATCGGCAAGCGAGGGATGGTGGACGTGGTTTACGGACCCCGAGCTACAAGCGGCTGTTCCAAGGTGGCTTGAGTCAGTCGGCGCAGATCTGTCCGACGCCGCGACAGCTCCACGCTTCTGTTTACTAGGGTAAGTGACGCCACATTCATGTGAAAATCAAGACAATGCATGGGTATCCTAATCGTGATATAGACTTTGGCGGCCTCTTTTCAAAGCCGTAGAAAGAGACCCGCTTTGTGTCTCAGATTTTAGAACCGTTCCAGACGAGGATTACGTGATACTGCAGCCCAGCAAGAGAAAGACGTACGATGGTGAATGGTCGGTGTTAAAACACGGAGAAGGCGATGTAGATCATCACTGGTGGTACATGTCCAACCATCGTTTGGACGAGCTGCTGGTATTCAAGCACCACGACTCGCGCACGGAAAATACAGCATGGAGATGTGGTCACGGGGCTTTTGGTATGCCTGGCACCGAGCATCTGCCAGATCGGGAAAGTCTGGAAATACGGGCATTCTGTATCTACTAGTAGTATCCTAGAATCGTTAATCCTCCTCGGAGAGTATGCCACGCACCTCAATACGCTACGTTGTCGTGGCTCCACTTTCTCTTCGGTCGAATTATACGACAACACATGCTAGAGGGCGGAACGGAGTTCAACGGAGGGTGGAGATGGGATGGAAGATGGACAGAAAACCTTGCATCTCGGCTGTGGTTCCCGGTTTGTGGACTCATCAAATGACCGACATGAGCGCCTCACCTCGGAAAATCCAAATTGCCAATCACTTCCCGCTCCAGTGTTTGGCGTCAGGTGGATCCGGCCCGAAGGCTGATCGTGCAGCAAAGCCCAGACCTGCCGCACTCCTCAACTATCAGCGGTGTAGGTTCAGACCAGCCGAGGATGTAAGCTAGGTGAATGGGATTCACGACGTCGCAACCGCCGACCGTGTAGATTACGCGCTGCTACCCAAATTCAAAGTGCTGCCAAGGCTTTTTGAAGGACTTTGGAGTTACGAATAATTCAGATCTTCAACAGGCGTTTTCCCATACTCACTATCACTCTACTTTATGAAATTCATGTTCTGAATCCCTATTCATCAGAAACATTCAGCCTCATGAAGCCGGCAACGATCCTCAGCCATTGCTTTATTGCAACATGCCACGCCGCGTTTCAGGGCCCCTTCACGTTTACTCAGCGGACGACACATCTGTCAACTTCGCTTCCGGCAGGCTTCAATGCGACGTTTGAGCAGAGATACTGGCTCGATTTGGCTAAATACTCCAAAGGCCACCCGGTGCTTATCGTCGATGCTGCGGATAAGCCAGGGGAGGATACTGTTGGCTTAATTGAGCAAGGCATCGTCAGTCACATCGCTGATGACGTTGAAGCTGCCATCATGGTCCTTGAGCAGCGTTACTATGGCCGTTCTTTCGTCACCCAGAACTTGTCCACCGCCAGCCTCCAATTCTTAAACATGGATGAAGCCCTGGCTGACATGGCATACTTCGCTGAGCATTTCCCTTATGATCAACACTCGGAACTGGATGCCTCCATACTACCCGTCAATGCGCCATGGATATCCTATGGCCACTGGATTGCCGGTAGCAAGGCTGCTCTACTGCGGAAGATGTATCCGAAGCAGCTTTGGGGCGCTATTGCATCTTCAGCACCATTGCTAGCTATCCAGAACGTGTGGCAGTACCTCGAAGCTATTCGGCTACGAGCAGACCCTCTCTGCATCCAGGTAGTCACGACCGTTGTGGCTGATATCGATGACGAGATCGATCGAGCTGGCCTTGATGAGGACGGAGAGATAATCATCAACGAGCCGCTAGCACGCTATCGTGAAATGTTCAATCTGGGTACTGAGAAGACAGTGCGAGATTTCATGAACCAGGTGGCGACGCCCCTGGGGCTCTGGCAAAGGCGTTCATGGGATGAGCGACAGCAGGACAATCAGGCTTGGGAATATTTCTGCGCAAACCTAACGCAGGGGATTAGCTTGGAAGAAACGGCTGACAGCCAAATAACCAAAGGTGACCAGGAAAGCAAAGCTGTTTTCCACAGCCGAGCCATGGAGAACTATGCCTACTATATTCGTCACTACTTGGCTGTCGGCCATCAGCGAGAAACGCCGCAACTCTCGCAGGCACGGGGTGATGACATGTTTGCCTTTGGGGAGATCCGTCGCAACAAGACTGAGGCCCAGAAGACTGATCTGGGCCAGGTCTGGCGCTTGTGGTATTGGCAAGCCTGCACCGAGGTATGCATTCAATCTTCTACCCCCTCAGCAGAATTGGATGCTAAGACTTTCTTCACAGTGGGGTTATTTCTCTGCAGCTGAGCCATTCCCACTTCCGGCCGTCCTCTCACGATCTCTCAGCGAGTTCTACTTGACTGAGGTCTGTCGTTTTGCTTATGGCTTTCGTAAGTTCTACTTTTACCTACAGCACAATGATTCCGCCGCTCACTAACTCGTGTAGCTGATGATTACAACGTTACTGTTGACCGCATTAACAAATATGGAGGTGTAACGCTTCACGATCGTCGTCTGCTTTTTGTCAATGGTGAAGATGACCCATGGCTGCATGTCACTGCACACTCGCCCTTGGCCGGCGATATGCACACGAAACTTGGTGATGGGCATTTGTTGCGGCAAGGAGGCTTTGCAAATGATCGCACGGCTCTGCCGAAGCTCTCTGATGAGCCTGCTGAGATTCGGTTTGTTCATGAAAAGGAGATCGAGGCAGTGAGAGCGTGGGTTGCAGAATGGGAAGAGAAAATTGAGGAGGGCACAGGCGAGCTATGAGCATGTGGAAAAGCCTCATTGGGCAGTAGTCAAACATAAATCAAGGCTTCAAGTCAACTCTCGTTGAAGTACGATAGATTCGATGCAAAGTACACTCACGGAGACACCAATATAGGATAAGTATAACCATTTCCACAATTGCTTACAGGCATCTATCTCGCAAACTCTTTAATACTCTCAACATATCGTACCTCCACCTTTTTTGCAAGGTTGTGTTCTTCCCGCGATATCCGACGCAGCTCTGCCGTATGAGGCTGGTCGCGATGATGTGCCCAGGCTGCCTCATCAGTAAATCTGCGATCCGTCAACATCTTCTAATCGCAAACTAGAAACCACATGTCACTAACTTTTCGATCACATAAAACACACCCGCTTCAGCGTCCCAAACAGCTCGAAACGAGATCGCATTCGGCTCGTGCTTTTCGACCTCTGAGACAAGATGGTCTAGCATTTCCCGAACCTGGGGGACGAATAAGAACGCCAAGTTAGCTGGAATAGGTTCAGAATATGCACAAAAAAAATTCATACCCTTTGCTGCTTTCCCTCAGCCGGTGTGACGATATTGATCGTGTGGAACATGTCGGCGCGTTGATGATGATGAAAACGGATGAATGTGATAGACGGCAGGGATGGATTGAGCAGGGTGAATAAGAGAATGATGTCGCGAATAAGCCGGGTTTTAGCTACGCTTATATTGCACACACTCGATCTGGCTCGACGCCTGTAATGCAGTTAATACCGCAAACTGTGTGTCTTAGACCGCCTCATCTTACGCCGACTAGTCCTGCAAGCAAGGAGTGCCTAGCCATGACCGTAGTACCACCGAACAGATTTGATTGGCTTGATTCTACACGATCTCATTGGTAATTGTCCACGTCACTCGGCAACTCACAAACGTGATGGATATATGAGCAAGATTGTTGGAATTTCTCCATTATTCGATTTCTTGAGACGTCTACGAACGACGTGTGATCTTTGATCCCAGAACTACGCCCATTCAAGTCTATTGTTATCGAAGACCGCGGATACTCAAGAAGCCATGGCTTTCATAAAACAGCCATTGAGTCCCACCGGGGCGTTGGATACATTTCGATCGTTCGAGATTACACCAACAATTGGGACAGAGTTTCCGGACGCAAGCCTCAAAGCCTGGCTCGAAGATCCGAATTCGGATGAACTGCTCCGTGAATTAGCAATAACAGGTCAGTTTCAAGAAATGTGATATCCAAAACCAGTCATGGATGGCCAAGGTTCCCAATCGCTAACCGTGACATTAGTCTCACGTCGTGGCGTGGTATTTTTTCGTCGACAGGACGGACTCACTGAACAGATGCAGAAGTCAATAGTCCAGAAGCTAGGAATTCTTACTGGCAAGCCAGCTACCTCCTCACTCCACCGACACGCAGTCCAGCTCAATCCCGACGCGGACCCCGAAATCCTACACATCAACTCTGAAGAGAACAAGAAGATCTTAGCAGGAACGCAATTCGATCCTGCAGGCCCGGCACGCCAAAGCTGCCGCGGATTATGGCACAACGATATCAGCTACGAGCCTTTTCCGAGTGACTACGCCTTGCTCCGATTAACGCAGGTGCCTGAATCAGGAGGCGGCAAGTGACTCCCCGCTTACATGCGGATGAACAGTGGCTAACGGTTCAACCCCAGATACGTTATGGGCTTCTGGATACGAGCTATTCGACCGCATCTCGCGCCCCATACAAAAGTTTCTGGAAACCCTCACCGCCACCTTTGCGGAGCTGCGCGAGCGAGACGCCTCAGATGCTCGGTTCAAAGTCCCACGAGGGGCTCCAGCGAATGTTGGCACCAATCTCCGACCGACGCATCCGGTCGTACGTACGAATCCGGTCACGGGTTGGAAAAGCGTCTACGCCGTCGGCCTGCATGTACAACAGATCAATGGACTGACTTCCGATGAGAGCGACGGGCTCAAGCGTTGGTTCACCAAGCTGATTGTCGAGAATCACGATCTCCAGGTCCGCTTCCGTTGGAACAATGCCAATGATGTCGGTGAGTCCGGTTCTTAGTCCACATTGTTGCATCCGGCTACAAGCATAGTTTACTGACAAATGAAGCTATCTGGGATAACCGCTGTACGTTCCACAGCGCCACGTACGACCATGAGGGTTACGGCATTCGCGAGGGCTACCGTGCTTGTGGCGTCGGGGAAAAGCCATATCTAGACCCCAATAGTACCGGGCGGAGGACAGCGTAACAAGGTTAGGAAAAGAGCGGTCTCAGCCTCTTGTTTGGCTAGGTTCGGCCTGTGGTCGGCCATGGTGGGTGTACGTAGATGAACCGTTAGTTCGGGAATGCATCGGGTACCTACTGGCGACACACTTCTCGGATGCGTGTGGAGCTTTTCAACGTGTGCGGGGCCGTACTTGCGACTACTATCCCCGACTTCTGCAGAGCGGCTTCGGCAGGTTACGGTCCGACTCCAGATGTACCTAGGCATCTCATGCGTTGTGATCGTCCTCTATCGGCCAAACAATCGGAGTAACTCGGTCTGCACTTGTCGAATACGTGCATTGGCGGGAAAACCCTCTCACGTGCGAATTGATGCTTCCGTCTCCTGCAGAACATGATTGTGGCGGCTGCCGTCATGTTTCACACGAAATATGAGACCTCTTCAGATCAAGTGCTTACATGGGAATCGGCCCGACCATAGATTTGACAAACCGTCATGCGAAGTGATTATGATCGCTCAGCGAATACCATCACCGTTTTGATATTACCAATTATTGTATTATTATTTTTTGCATGCGAGTGTTGAACTGCATGGGCGGACGCAGCCCTCGTACATCACACAACGACGACGCGGAACCATGGTCTTTCCCGGATCCAGTCCAGATGATCCACTAAAGGGTATTCCTAAGCTGGATCCCTTGCCAGACGACATTGACATATTTGCGTTGTATCAGAAGATTTTCTCTGGTCCTGGCTTGGATGCATCTCATATGAATTTGTGGACCAGTGGAATCGTTAGTGTTCGAACCGAAGACCAACCACCACTGCTGATGCTTGGGGCGCACAATCTCATCTCGCACCGCATACGCTATCATGGAGCCGAAAGATTGGAAATCGACTGGGTGCAGCTGGTCCTGTTCGACGGCATTATGCCGTGCGTAAACGAAGAGAGTGTAGTCTATAACGCTTTAAGTGGTCGCACGGCAAAGATTCCAGAGCCCTTCTTGTGAGTATGGTGATCGCTTTTGTTAAGTTTTGTCAACATCAGTCATCACTGACACATCTTAATATCTTTAGCCACCCTCCAGGCACATCGACACTACATAAAGGAAGTGAGACGCATCTGCGTCTTGTTGTTGATCGGCCAGGAATTCCATCGTATGAGGGAAAGGTTATTGCTGGTCTGATCCCGGGGGATCATGGCAGGATTGCCGTGATCCAGGTCCAACCGCAGTGGACCGATAGAAAGGATGGTACAAGAATATATACACAACTAACCCTCATGGCTGTGGCAAGCATTGCCGAGATTCGAGACGAGTCTGTGAAATCGGCCAAAGCGCGGGGATTGTTCTGGGGTTTCCAGCGTGGGTCTCTGATTCCTTTATTCGGCTTTGAGGATGGTGTGCGTGGTGATTTCGAAACGATTGGACAATTAGTCAAAGGATCAGCCGACGAAGCGGGCGTACCAAGCCTGTGGTCCAGATACCGCACTCATTTTCCAGACTTTTTTGATGATGGTGGAGCGCTGAGGCCGGATTGGGATAGGCTGTTCTCAGGAGAGCTCAAGGGAGATGGATTGAATAGACGGGTAATTGGGGTCAAGGAATCATGAAGGCGACGGCCATCATATGCAATTGACCAACGAATTGTTTGCCGATGTATATGGTGTGGTGTTTGGAAACATGTAACCGCTTCTTACGATTGAATACAGAAGTTGAATGCGTCAAGCTAGCAACTTTTAACTTTGATTTCATCTCATTCATCATAAGTAATCATTACACCATGCATCCATCTAATCTTATACCGCAGAGTCTTGCTTAGCGAACTGTCTCGCAAGCGCCTCAATGCTGTCTGCGATCCTCTTGAAGTCGTCCTTTTGCTCTCCTGCAACCTCGCCACCAGCCATGGCGGCATCGTCATCCTTGTTACCCCACTGAATCTCCATGGTATTGAAATCGACCTTGGTATCGAGGCCGTAGATGTCCTTGGATGGGTGCGAAGGGAAGCCGCGGAGGGTCGAGATCAGGGACATGAGTTCGCGAACATCGTCTCTGTGAGGAGGGGTTAGATGCTATTTTACTACATCACAGAAGGGTGGGTCGGTAGCTGGATGGGAGGGGGACAGTGAACTTACTGTGGCACATCACCCTTCTTCTCAGACGACTTGCTGTTGCCGTTGTAGTTGGACATGCGGATGCTGGCTGGGCGGTTGGGCTCGCCAATGACCTCGATCATGTGTGTTGGTGCGCCTATTATCTTCTGTTAGAAACACATTCCCAAGTCCCTTTTCTCTTTCTTCCCCTCTTCCTCCATGACGACGAGAAACTTACCCTCAAAAGGCTTGCTGAGGACGATCTGGAACTCGCCAGATGGCGGGGGTGCGACCATGCGAGGCATCTTGGTATATGGCGGGTATATGGAAAGTTTGGGTGGTTATGAAGAAGATTTGGTGGTTTAGGGGGTATCGAAGAATTTAGAGATTGAGATGATGAGAGAGTATGTGTGAGTAGGAGTATGTTTATAGAAAGAAACGAGCTTTTTGTTCCAGCGCGGGGTCATTATAAGCCCTATGGTGGGTTCGAGAGGGAATGCCATCATAGTATGCAGGTACCCACACTAGTATTTGCGGTTGATGTCATGATGAATCGCGTCTGCAGAATGTGGGTCGCGCGAAGTTTCCCATCATCAACGCCTCAACTCCAATTTGGAAGCGAAGAAAAAAACAGCGATAAATTAAGGAACGATTAGGTTCGTAATTGTATTGCATCGAGGAAAACTTGCTGTTGCAAATGGTGTTGTGGGGTTGCTGCATGCAACGCGTTCGTTCCGACGCGTTAACACGGGGTATGACATCATGTGTCCATCCTCCACCGTCATACCTCTCCATTCTTACTCGCATCAACCGCATGCGCGTTAACAGGCGTAATCGCCTTTCCCTTTCAGCAAGAATGCTTCGATATTTTCCATGGCTAGTTTTTCAAATCCAGATACGGTATCCCAAGCCCCACAGGCATTATGGCACGTCAAGCTCACATTACGCATGACGCAGAACTCAGAATGAACATGCGGTTCGTTCTTCATGCACGTCCAGCCCAGGAGAAAAGGGTAGCTAGGACCGTGCAATCAGCTCCCGCAAGCATATCGTCCAAGTTCTCGTAAAATTTGGCATTGAAGCATGGCTCCTGCTCTTGCGACTTCCTCGTAATGTCGTGGTATAGCACCTTCATACCAAAGCCCAGCTACGCTTTCTGCGCCATCGTGTACCCAACATTGCCGACGCCGATGATACCCAGCGAGTAGCTCCTGGAGTTATACGCCATGCCCTGTTGGTGTTTATGCGCATGCTTCCACTGCTCCACGTCTCCCGATTTGGCTGCTTCAGCGCCCCGGATCAAGTTCTCCAAGACGGAGAGGACACGTCAGATAGCCATATCTGCTACTGCCTCCAAGGACGCGCGCGCCCCGTTGCAGTACGTGATGTTGTGCCTTGATAATGTTGGTATGTCTGCCCAGACGTATCCGGCGACGACAGAGGCAAAGATCTTGCACGTGTTGGGTAGATGGGGGACTAGGTCTTCATCTCATTTTCCCGTTTCAACGCCCGAGTTCCAAAATGGACGGAAGATGGCGTGGAAATCGCCCCCTCTTCGCTGTTCTAGTGCGGTGATGAAGGCATCTCTTCGGCGTTGTTCGAAGGTTGGCTGTATGGTGTTGAACCGGACTTTGAGGTTACCGTACTAGTCTGGATTGTATACGATGTTGTCGCCGACGTGTAGCATAGTCAGCCGTTTTTCGGAAATGGTTACAGATGGTCCAGGTTGGCAGAGTCGAACTGGTAAGCTGGAAACGGAATCTGTTGTCAGACATGCTAATGAAAACCACTAACGAAATATATGATGTCTACCCCGCTCGAAACCTTTCTTCACAGCCACCTTTGATCTTAACAAAGCGCTCAGAACTCGAACATTGTCGTATGAGGCACGAACACTTCTCGCGACACCAATACCCGAGCATCGGATACACTAAAAATGCATATATTTGCCGTTGAAGTGTGATAGTCGCGGGAATAGCCAGCCTTTCCAGTTCCTGGCTTGGGGAAGTTTGATCTGGGGTGGTTGATGTATATCCTGCGTATCGAAGTATTCAATGGTGGTCTGCTTCATATGCCAGCCTCCCTTCTAGCCAATATCGGCGTTGGTGTAGAGAGAGGCGGCAGTGCAGAAGCTTAGACGTACTTCAAGTAACATTTTCTCATATTGCGCTCAGAAGTATGAGTTCTATCCAAAGAAATCGCATCGCGCGACATAAAACACGAACATGATCTAGCCTAGATCTTGTATACGATACCACCAGAGTACATGACCTTGTTCCTTTCACTGAGCGCCTCGAGCGCCTTCTCCGCTTCATCCTGTTCAAACGCCTCTCGTCCACTACCACCGCCCAGTCTCGCGTTTACAGCAGCAACAAGAGGCTCCACGTCCGCGGCATCGTTAGCGAACAGGGGGCCATCGATGAGCTGACCAAGAGCAGTTTGGAAGACCTGCAGACGTGCAGGCGTAATTTCCTGCGATTCTTGCGACTCGTTTTGGGTAGCTGGGAGTTGGGACTCGGGCTGTGAGGAAGCGGCGCTGACTTGTGATGAAGCGCCAGCGCGGGAAGATTGTGTGCGGTTTGCTGTTCGCTGGGTTCTGGGTGTGACGTTGTAAAGATCGTCGTTGTTGTCGTCTTCGTCTTGGCCGTCCTCGGGTGCAGGGGTACGTGTTGTGCCGGGTCGTTGGCTTCTGGTCGAGGGTCCGCTAGTGCGTTGAGTTTGCGTGGCGTCTTGCTCGTCGCCATCTTCGTCGTCGTCGCCTTCCGACTCCTCGTCCGTGGACATGGCATCTGGGTCGCGGGTTGTGCGTCTTCTCTTGCGACGATCGTCCTCGACGACTTCCTTGAAGAGTGCGAAACGCAGAATTTGCTCTGCAACGTCGGCATCCCTCCTCTCTACCCGCTTCGATAGACGCGCCTTTGCGTGTGCGGTTGAAAGACGGATGAGCGTCTCAAGGGTACGTGCTGTGATGGGAGAAGTGCGGCGAGTGCCTGCATCAAGTTCGTCATTTCGCAGCGCAGAGTAGACAGCAACAATGTGGTCAGCAGCTCCCTTGGTAAGGATCGGCTTTTCGCGCTTGGCGTATTGAATGTACTTCTTGATGAATGGAATGCTAAGAACCTCTGTTCTTCGTGAAGCGCCTCGTCCGACCGTGATGGTGACTCCAGAGTGCAACATGGGGTTGAACTTTTCGTAGACCTCGGTCGGGCGGTTGGCATCAGTGTCCGTCTCGAGGCCGACACCCAAAAGCTGGGCACCTTCCTCGCGAACAGGTGCGCCTTCTTCAGTGCCGGGTTGGCGGTACCGGTGCATGCGGAGCACGTGCTCGGATATCTGTCTGTCTCGCGCATCCTCAATGTCGTCTGTGACGACAAACAACAAGTCGAAACGCGAAAGAAGAGAGTCTGGTAGAGCGATGTTGCGATGCGGGTCCTTGTGGATGTCATACTGGCCGAAGATGGGGTTGGCAGCAGCAATCACACTGCAACGAGCGTTGAGCGAGGTGTGGATACCGGCTTTAGCAATGGTAACAGTCTGCTGTTCCATGACTTCGTGGATTGCGACTCGGTCGACGTCGGACATCTTGTCGAATTCATCGATACAGACCACACCACGATCGGCAAGGACCATGGCACCAGCTTCCAGTCGTCGCTCTCCCGTCTCTTTGTCTGATGTCACAGCGGCTGTGAGACCAACACCGGAGGATCCACGACCGGTTGTAGCAATAGCAAGTGGGGCGGTGTTGAGGACGAAACGGAGAAGCTGCGATTTAGCCGTGGACGGGTCACCAACCATCAGAATGTTAATATCTCCTCTTAGATGGGTACCATTCTCCAGATTTTTTTCTTGACCTCCCAAAAGCAGCAACAAGATTGCCTTTTTGACATAGTCGTGCCCGTAAATGGATGGAGCGAGCGATTGTGAGAGAAGTTCGAATACACGCCTGTTCTTTGCAATCTTGTTGATATTGCGGATGTCGGTATCGGTGATGTTGACTTGGGCGATGCCACCACCCGACTTGGAGGACAGGAGAATGATGTTGTTAGCGAGGACCAGGGTGCGGAAGGTCGAGCTTCCTGCTCCCGCATTGCGATTACCAAGCGATCGATAGATGCCGACAAGCTGAATGCGGTCGCCGGGCTTGACGCGGTCCACCAGATCGTCATCGAGGATGACATCGACAGATCGCGGCAGCTGTCCAGCAGGGGCGCGCTCGGGCATTTCTTGGATAGATATGGTCTGGTGATCGCGGTAGATGCAGTAGCCGTACTCGGTAACCAAGGGATTGCCCTCGCCGTCGTCTGTTGGATAGACACTCGTACTCGCTGCGCCCGTTGTCATAGTCTGATCTTGGTACTCTCTCGAAAGAAATTTTTGCTTCGTCTCGTTGTAGTGCACGCTCTTGACCACCTTGGGCCGGACGAGGGACGTCTTGGTGACGATTCCTTCGAGCGATACCATGTGGTTCAGCTGGTTGGAGCCGAGCGTGCGCGGATTGCACGAGTACTCCCCGAAGCTGCCAATGTATGCGCAATAGTATACCACGTCTTCGCTGGTCTCTGCCTTGGGTCGGTCTGTGAAGGTGCGGACGACATCTTTGAGGGCGCGATCAAAGGCTTCTACGAATTCAAAGGGCTGGTTGAGGAGGCCGTCGGCGAGTTCGCGGTTGTGCGAGCGGATTTCGTCTATGCTGACCTGAGCACTGTGAGTACAGGAGGAATCATGGTGAGCTTTCAATTTACTGTAAGTCTCCGCAGCCCTCTGTTTAGCATGACGAGGATGTCTGGTCGGTAGCTGGAGCGGTCAGTACCCGCTACTTTTCTGAGCATGCAATCGCTGCATACCTTCGTCGCGATACATCGTCTGTATTTCCATCAACATAATGGCCCTATTGAGCTCACAGTGAACATACCTGGGTCAAGGAACTCTTGCGCAAGTCGCACGCGCCGGCGCACCTCCTCGTCTCTGATCACCTCGGCCATTGTTGTGCTTTAGAGACCAAACAGATCAGGCGGTCGAAATCTGCAAAAAGAGAATATAGCAAAAAGCAAGCCAGAGGGTATTCGAACCTCGTGGGTATCTTGAAAATGTATTGTTTGGCCTTGTTACCCCGGTGAAGTTGCGAGGGGCAGATTCAGCCCGCCCTGGAAAGCGCGATCGCGTCCACGCTAGTCCGCTTCCGTCGCGCGTGTCGAGTGCCATTAACCCTCCTCTTCCAGCCTAGCACTCGTCGTCGTATCGCATCCACGCGCATCCAAGCAGTGTGTGCAGCTTGACAATTTGGGATTTTGCAGCTTTCGTCGTCTGCCTGCCTGCCTCCAGTGGTGCAAACACGCGGTTACGTCCGATAAATCCTCCTTCGGCGGGAGGTATCGGCTTGACGATAGCACTTGCCCCCTGACTTCTTCACCCACTTCACACGGCTGACACGGGCTAGCTTTTGGATACTTGAATGCTCTCCATTCTCAGGGCCGCCAAAATCATGTGCTTTGTTGAGCAGCGTTCGCAGGTAATAGTAACATCACTCCGAAAACAGTCGGGAATAAAGCTGCCCTTCGGCAGTCACTGGCTGCACCAAGAGCTGGCCAATAAGTACACACCGGAGAAAGGTGGGGATGAGGCCAGATGTCGCCTTGCTAGCCCGCTCTACTTGATACTGACGTAATAGCCATTGCCGCACTTGACGTCGTTCGGCACGACCCAGAGACCCTCGCTATATATGAGGAGCCATTGAAAGGCCTATCGAATTGACAAGTCAGATCTTATCTCTCAGTTGACCATCTCAAACTCACTGCCCAATCACCAACATCATGGCACCTCGCATATTTCTCATCACCGGCTGTTCAACCGGCTTCGGTGAAGAGCTCGTCAAACTCGTTCTTCAAAAGGGCGACTACGCTGTCGCTACCGCACGGAATTCCTCTAAGCTGTCTTTTGACGGTGCAAATGATACCAATAGCTTGCTTGTGGATCTCGATGTAACCAAGAAGGATTCTATCGACAACGCTTTTGACGCTGCAATCAAGAAGTTCAACCGCGTCGATGTAGTGGTTAACAATGCTGGATATGGTTTGAACGGCCCATTCGAGACTTTATCAGAGAAACAAATCAGGCAGCAGATGGAGATCAATTTTTTTGGTCTGATCGACGTAACGAGGAAAGCGATGGAGACCATGCGCGACTTGAAGACTGGTGGCGTCATTCAGCAGGTCACATCTATTGGTGGTCAAATAGGTAAGTACATTGCTCTCAGATGATTGGGTCACAACTAACGGATGACAGGCGTTCCCAACTTCTCAATCTACTGTGCTAGCAAATGGGCTGTGGAAGGCTTCACCGAGGCCATTTCCAAGGAAGTCAAACCGGAGTGGGGTATCAAGTTCACCTGCATAGAGCCTGGTGGCTTCCGCACCGATTGGAGCGGTCGCAGCATGGACTTTGGTGAGATATCGCACCCGGCATACGCCGATGTCGACCCAAAGAAGCAGGCCCAAGGGCGCCATGGTTCCCAGGCTGGAGGTATGTCACTCTGCGTAGCCAATGGCTTAAACATCTGCTAACGGTTCTGCGCAGACCCTGCAAAGGCCGCGAAGGTCTTCTACGACCTAGCCGTCATGGACGATCCGCCTATGCGATGCGTCGTCGGCACTGACGCATACAGTCTGATCAACAAGAAGTTAGAGACGTACAATGAGAGCGTCAAAAAGTTTGACAAATGGAGCAATAGCACAGACGTTGATGGCTACAAAGCGCCAAGCTAGATCCTGGTAATTGGGGGAACGAGAGAGGCATGGAAACCCCAAGATAGGTGATACAGCAACGAACAGTACACATACTCTGCCTACATACGCGTGTCGCCAGATGGCAGGAACGATCCAGCCTTTCCACAACCACAATGGATTTGCATCTCAATCATCGTTCATGACACAGGTTTTTCAGCCACAACAGCCGATTTTTCACACTTGCGACAGTGTCAGAGGAATGCGATATTTCTTCGTGGCCGTGGGCTCACCAATCGGTACTATATCAACACCGATTCAGACTCTTTGGCTGCCAGGCGGCTTATGGTCACACAGGTACAAGGTTATGACTGTCACAACGTTGCGCTCGATCAGCAGGTTCGGTATGTCTTGTATGCGTGTCGACTTGCAAACCTAACATACCATTCAGACAATGAACAGTATTGTTGTCAGAGCTTTAGTATTCACGAAGTCGACTAAACAGCACAGTAGAGCAAACAGAACGCACGACTGCGGTTTTCAGTGAATCGATTGTAGTAACGGACCAGTCGCGTCAACTTTGTGCGACGTTTCACAATATTCTGGTACGATTTCATACCGCCAAATACAAAGCACGTGGCTGTTATCGCGTATGCGATGCAGGTAAAAGTGTCAGAAGCGATACCAACATCACTGTGTACAACTCCAACAGCCAAAGCGCCAATGGTATGGCAGAACCGTTATAGCATCGCCACTTCCAATATCCAGACAGGTCCACTACATCTCCAATTTCAAATTCCGTGAGGATACAGGCTCTCGGTATTCGAATCGGACACAAAGTCGACGATGTCACACGACTCCTCAATATTTTGACCCCGGATGGGTTGGAGTTGAAAATCTGGCTCCGCCTATGGTGGCTTCCTCATTGCTGTATATACAAGATCAACATTAGCAAGCTAAGATATAACATCTGACTCACCTTTACGTTATGCGCATACGCCACATGGGGGACTCAAAGAGTCTTCGGGAATTGACAGGGTAGTCTAAGGGACCGCACGGGACCGCGTACAACCAATGCGCATGCTTGTTATGCGACAATTGCAGCTGCCCCCCAGCCACGAGAAGGAACATTGTCACAAAACTACCCACCGCTGTTTACTTCCAAGGCTCGATCAAAAGCCTCGTCGTCAGCTGCCAGCTGCGGCTGCAAACGAAAAAGCGCTCGAGGTCAAATTTGTACCCGTGACTCCTGATGTATCTCACCTCTCGCTTTTACATAGATTGTGGAAAGCATCGTGTAATTTTTGTCAAGTTTATGCAATCTACGCTCCGAACAACTGTTAGCACTCACTCTCAATCATGATGGGGTTCGGGATTACGATTCGGGACTCAGGCCCTAGAAGATTCGTCACTGCTCTTATTACTGCACTCCTCATCGCTATTGCTATCCTTCTTCCATTCATTATCGAAGGCGCGGTCGCAAGTCCGGTTCCAGGCCCACGACCTGTACCAGATCCGCAGGCGGGTTCTTCATTGGTAGACGGTCTCTATCCGGAGCCGGAGCCGTGTAGCGGAAATTGCTCCTGGATTCATGATCCCAGCATCTTGTACGAAGATGGAACATACTGGCGATTTTCAACGAGTGGGAACATAGCCATTGCGACTGCCCCATCGCTTGGCGGACCCTGGCACTATCAAGGTGCTTTACTACATAATGGTACTAGTATCTTCGTGACTGACGGACAGGATATCTGGGTACGTAGATTCTCTCAGATCGACCAGCATTGAATTTCTGGAGATCTTTCTGACGTCTATCGGCCAGGCGCCATCAGTGATGAAGCATGACGATACATACTATTGCCACTACTCAGTTTCCAAAATGAATCTCCAGAACTCTTCCATCGGGGTCGCTACTTCGCTCTCACTCGAACCAGGCAGTTGGCAAGATCACGGCAGCATCGGTCTTCCTCTCTCCAACAGATACAACCTCATTGACCCTTTCGTCTACCAAGAAACACCCGAAAGCCCCATCTACTTCACCTTCGGTTCGTACTGGGAAGACATCTTCCAAGTCGAGCTCCTCCCAGACGACGACATGAAGAATTTTGGAAATTGGGCGGCGGGTCACGAGCGCATTACCAACATTGTGCGCAATGACACGGAAGGCGTGACAATCGTCGAAGGCGCCATCATGCACAAACACGACAGCCTTTACTACATTTTCTATAGTGTTGGAAACTGCTGCCACACACTAACTGGAGGTCTTGGCCCCGAAGACCAGGTCTATCACGTGGTGGTGTGCCGCTCGGAAGCGCCTAATGGTCCCTTTTACGATCGCGATGGCAAGAGCTGTCTTGATGAAAACGGGGGTACGACAATACTTGCTAGTCATGGAGATATTTATGCGCCTGGCGGTCAGGGGATTATAGTTCATCCGGAGAACGGCAGGACTGTGATGTATTATCACTACGGTATGGTTGACGTAGAAGGTCTTGCATGGTTTCGCTGCTGACGATACTAGTGCGACCAAGTGTTGGGTACGAGAAGGAGCAGTTCTTTTTTGGATACAATTACCTCGATTGGGAAGATGGCTGGCCCGTCGTTGTTGCCGCCTAGGGATGCAATGGTTTTTGAGAAAGTCTGTTTTTAGCCGGACTCTGGGGTTGGCGGCCGTGGCGCGGATGGTTTTGCGCTCATGATCTGACCACTTGACGATTTACGACCAAACTAGCTTCTGACATATGAACCATACCTGAGTTTAAGGTGTTATCTACTTCACGAACGGTCTTTGCTGAAGGTTTCCGGCGGCTCTTTGAGGCATGTAGATAGGAAACATTTCTATTCAGTAGCTGACTGGAGAACTACACATTTTCATCATAGGGCGTCATGTGAAGGAATTGGTGTTCTCCGTCTTCACTATTAGTAGCGCATTCATACCACATGATTTCCGATCATGCCGCCAACAAAGCCGCGGATATCCACTCGAAGCTTGAATTGTGGCTGAGGGAGCTGCCGAGAAGTCCGAGCAGGCGGGGTACAATACTGTCGGAAAGCTTACAACATCTTTGCGGCGTGCACCAGAAGAACAAAATTTTGTCTGATACACTCGGTCGAATACATTTGCTGATATCCATGTGGCTAAGATGGAGAGGTCACACCCTATGTTCAATGGTAGGGAACGGCTCGCGAGGGTGCAGCTGTAGCGCGTCCAAACAGGTCTAGCGAGGGATGACGTCAGGACTCCGAACCCGCTGTTTCCGAAGAGATCGCACCATCCTTGCGCCTGCAGCCTGCACTGTTTACCTGCCGAGTGCAGGACAGTGAATTCAGGTTTGTCCACCCCTGCGGGCCAGTACAAGACCAGCACACCCGACCGATTCTTCTCCGCCTACTCTGCCACACGCCTCACTCCTCAGCCTCCCCCTCACACAAGCCTCACCATCACCCATTGCTACCCCGCGCGATTGCTGATCGCCGTGCACGGTCGGCAATATGTCCAAAGAGACTAAAGACAAGGGTCTTAAAAAGCTGTTCCATCCCTTCAACCATCGCGCCTCGGAGAAGATTGAGGAGATTGAGCAGAAGCTTGAGCACACCAAATTGAGAGGTGCGCATATTAAGGCTGTGCACATCAAGCATAAGATTGGAAAGTTCACCAACATCTTCAATGCCAACCATCGCCATGACGAGGAGCATGAAAAGGAGACGGATGCGAAGCGGAGCAAAATCGCCGAGAATCACCGCTTCAACAGCTTTGCTCCTGAAAGAGACAACAATCTGGTGAAGTGGTATGTGGATGGCAGGGATTACTTCTGGGCTGTCGCAGAGGCCTTGGAGAAAGCGCAAGAGACCATCTACATTGCCGATTGGTGGCTTAGCCCCGAGTTGTTCTTGAAGCGACCACCGTTCTACAACCAGCAGTACAGATTGGATCAAGTGCTCAAGCGCCGCGCAGAGGCTGGTGTCAAGATTTACATCTCTGTGTACAAAGAGGTAAGAGCATCAACCACTACCACTCGTTCGGCTGCTCATCAGCGCTAGGTCTCGGCTGCTCTCACCTGCAACAGTCAACATACCAAGAAAGCGCTCATGGGCCTCATCAAAGAGGGCGAGCCTGGTTATGGAAACATCAAGGTAATGCGACATCCAGATCACAATGTCTTCGAGAATGCTTCCGACATGACATTCTACTGGGCACATCACGAGAAGTTCATCGTCATCGACTATGCAATGGCCTTTATTGGAGGGCTAGATCTGTGCTACGGCCGATGGGATGAGAAGCAACATCCGCTGTCCGACGCGCATCCTTCGGGTGTGCAAAACCAAATTTTCCCTGGTCAAGACTACAACAACAACCGTATCATGGACTTCCAAAGTGTCGATGACTGGAAATCGAACAAACTTAACAAGCTCGAATTCGGCCGCATGCCTTGGCACGACGTCGCAATGGGTCTCATTGGGCCGGCGATTTACGACATTGCCGAGCATTTCGTTCTGCGATGGAACTTTGTTAAGCGTGAAAAGTACAAGCGCGATGAACGATATGACTGGCTTACCATGGAAGGACGTGAAGGTGCTGACGAAGACCTGATTGGAGTGCAAAGACCGAAGTTCCCTGTTGGCGAGTACGTACATCACCCCATAACGCAACTGAAAAGCAAAAATCTCGAGGACCGTGGAACTGTACATGCGCAACTCGTCAGGAGTAGTGGAGACTGGAGCATGGGTATCGACCCTCATGAGCATAGTATCCAGAACGCCTATTGTGAAATCATCCGAAATGCCCAACATTTCGTATACATCGAGAACCAGTTCTTCATCACGGCGACTGGTAAGCATGACGAAAGTCCCGTTCATAACCAAATCGGGGCTGCGATAGTCGATGCTATTGTGAAGGCAGCCAAGGAAGAGCGCAACTTCCGCATCATGATAGTCATTCCCGCTATCCCCGGCTTTGCGGGAGACTTGCGTGATCAGGCCGCAGCTGGAACACGAGCCATTATGGACTATCAGTTCAAGAGCATCTGCAGAGGCGATGAGAGCATTTATGGAAAGGTCCGAGCGGCTGGTGTCGACCCCGAAAAATACATCTTCTTCTTCAACCTCCGCTCATATGATCGCATCAACGTCACACCCGAGCTGAAGGAGCTTGAGAAGAAGTCTGGAATGACCTACATGGAGATGGAGACTGCCGAAATAGACGAGTTGGAAGCATCACCTGAAGAGGGCGGAGAAGAGAAAAGACGAATAGCCTCTGAGATGAGAAAGAAGTACATGGACGAAGGAGAGGACCTTGGCAAGGGAGACCAGGGCGGTGTCATTGATCCGGACTCTATCGCCGACGATGCCATGCTCACTGAGAAGAAGCCTAGTGAAGAGGGTTGGGCTGGCGAGGCTGAGGAAGAGAAGAAGTGCTACTTCCAAGAAGAACTTTACATTCACGCCAAACTCTGCATTGTCGACGACAAGACCGTCATCTGCGGCTCTTCCAACATCAACGATCGCTCGCAGTTGGGCTTCCACGATTCAGAGCTATCCATTGTCCTACAAGACACTGACGAGATTGACACACAACTCGATGGAAAGCCATATAAAGCTGCCCGTCTCGCACACGAGCTTCGCAGCAGCTTATGGCGCGAACATCTCGGTCTTCTCCCACCCCAATCCCTCAACGCAGTTGACGACCCCAATGCCCAGCCACCCGGCAAAGATTCACCAAACGACGCAATGCCCGGCCCCGAAGCAGATTTTGTTTCAGATCCACTCTGCCCGAAACTTTGGGATGAGTGGTGCGCTCGCGCTTCTACCAACACGGAGATTTTCCGCAACTTGTTCCACGCTGATCCCGATGACAACATCCTCACATTCGACGACTACGACTCTTTCACACCAAACCCCCAGACGGATAAAGATCATAAGCAGGGTCATTTGTACACCCTCGACATGCCTGTGGCAGAGGTCAGGAAAGAGTTAGACCGTGTCAAGGGTCATTTGGTGTGGATGCAGTTGAAATTCCTGGAGAAGGCGGATATGGCTGAACGAGGATTACAGGTCAACACCTTCACAGAAAGTGTGTATACTTGAGAGAGTGTTGAGTCGCGTTGGCAGAGATGGGTATTTTTGTCGGCTGTGGTGCAGTGGCTAGCCATTGAGCGCTGCGCATTCAGTGTAGCTCCACTGATGAGTATACACGTGGAGCTTCACTTCCCTCTTACGATTCCCTTATTCTTTAACGAATTCTTTTCTATAACCCTTATGTAGCGAGTCCAATGGAGTACCAAAATTTCAAATTGTGGTAGTGTTTAATGCTGGGTGAAGGGTGTTTCTCCCGGAGTTCTACCGTATACGCGTATTGCATTCCAGGGATATCCGGATACGCGTAAGACTGCCCATGAGCAACGCTTAGTACTGCCCCAGTCACTGACATCCTTTCGTACCCGTAAGGCGTACAGACTCTCACGTCTCTAACCAGGGGCCGCTACCCTTTTTGGCTCTGTTTCACTTTGAACCTCTCCTGCATACACGTACAACTCCCTGAGCTAGCTGGTTCTATTACGCATCCGGCATTCCTACATCTTTGACCACTCCAATCATGTCCCAACAAAAAGCGCAGCATGACCAATTACAGCAACGGCGGCGCCGGACCCATCGCAAATCACGCCAGGGCTGCGAAGAATGCAAGTTGCGCCACATAAAATGCGACGAGAACCGTCCTCATTGCACCAACTGCACGGTATCCGAGCGAACCTGCATATTCCCCAGGATCAAATCTCCGCAGCCGGATCTAGCCACCCGCAGCCGGAGAAGTTCCAGAAAAGCCAGCCACGCGGCTTCTTCTTCTTCCCAAGAACCGCAGACAGCGCCGTCGTTGGGGAACTTTACCGTCATGCACATGGTGCTTCTGCACCATGCAGAAACGTGCATGACCGAGTACATGGAACTGCCCAGCCCCGCAAGAACAATCATCGACATCGCCATCGGAAGCAGTAGCTCAGCACCCTTCCTCCTCGACCAAGTCCTCGCTCTCGCCGCGCTGCATCTCTCCACTAAACATGTCTCTGACAGTGCGCTGTACCACCAGCAAGCTACCGAGCTCCAAACGCGCGCTTTGCACTCATTCAACCAGTCCAAGGGCGACATTTCTAGTTCGAACTGCATGCCGCCTTTTCTCTTCGCCTCGCTGGTCGGATTCCACATCCTGCGGGACACGTTGTGCGGGCCTCACGACAGCCTGTCCAGCTTCACAGAGGCGTTTGTTAGCTACCTCTACCTGCACCGCGGGGTGCGCACGTTTATCTGCGGCGACGCATGGGATCGGATTCTCAAGTCGAATCTGGGGCCTCTTTTATTCATCGACGAGGCGAGCAGGCGCGTTGAAGAATTGGATAATCCAGGCACCGAAACTAACCGGCTAAAAGCGTTCTTGGACTCGTATGAAACCGGATCGCAGGCTGTCGACGCTTGTCAGGGTGCGCTGAAGTGTGTGCAGTGGATGCTTGATATTGCCAGTCTGGATCCTACGGATGATGTTCTGGGGATACATGCGACAATGGCCTGGCCGCTGGTCGTGCCGCCGGAGTATATTGAGGCGCTGCATCAGCGAAGGCCGGAGGCGTTTGCTGTGTTGGCGTTCTATGCGGTGGCGCTGCATCGGTATCGGAGATTTTGGGTATATGGGAACGCGGGGGCAGAGCTCTATGGGCGCATATCTACGTACCTTGGGTCTTTTTGGCTTGAGCATCTTGATCTGTGCCTGGATGAGTGATGGTTTGGTCTTGACACGCTTGTGAATTATGGAAGTGTATATTTGGAATTTCCGCAATGGGCTTTATTCAAAAGCGCTTGTTAGGAGTTGGTCGCTCCTGTTGTAGTGTGAAGCGGGCCCAACGACTTGATCCTAGACGCTTTGATGAGATGACACATTGGAAGCACTCAAGCGGAATGGTAACATGGAGCGATTGAAAGAGCAGCCACTGGAATATGGGCAAAAGAATACAATGCTATCCGACCCGAAACGGTATGCCACTGCCAATGTTTTTCGGGATTATCCATACACGTATAAACGATATACGCGTTTATCGTTCATCGAAGTCTAACCATTTGCACAGGAAAGACTATCCATTACCAGCTACGATCTGACAAGGCTTAGGCACCGCTAAATTGTTGAAGTGGCACTTTACTATGATGGCGCAGCTCTCTAATACCCGTATAGTTGGATCGTTCTGGTATATAAGAAAAAGACATGCCCGTACCTTGGCCAGCCAACAAGCTCTTTTTCAGTCGCTGCACACAGTCATCTTCGCCTGTCGTTACCATCTATCGACTGCGTAACCTTCGCTTCAATTCACCTCACGAGATTGTGTCGCTGTGCACAATCACAGCACGTGTCGCGCTAATTCACGCAGCAGTACCAAATGCTGCATGCAAGAATCATCCCCTAGACACCCGATGGCCCACAACCGCCGAATGAAAAGCTTTAAACGATTCCAGACGAAGCGCTGATCCAGACCCACCCCGTAGCGTCGTCTTGCTACCCTAGAAGTTCCTTCACTTCACAGGTCACCTGCGATGATATGAACGATAATTGGCATCTTTCGAGCTTCCATACGGACCAGCCAGAGTCTATTGGCCATCTATACTGGGCCAACATCCTCGACGCCGCAGCAAAAGTCGGGAGGACAGCTGTCAACGGCCAGGACCCCACTGTTGTTCTAGGGGGTTTCATTGGAAGCGGCGGACCAGGGCTCTACAGCGTTGTCGTCGAGTACATAACGCATACGTACCCGGTGCCCAAGTCCGCAGTCCTCAGCACCCTGAGTATCAACATGGTAGATAAAAGTACCGCCTGCCCCGTCTCAGCATCGTGGAAAGCTCTAGTAGCGCTATTGAGCGCATTGCCCGACCTTATGGATGCAGGGATAACCGAAAACGCCGCCTTCATACTCCGCACTCATCGATGAACTGAACCCCGTAGCAAGCCACTCCTCGGACATATCCCTACCAACCAGCCGTCTCATGGGCCGCGCAGAACTCTCCGAGCTCCTTCTATCCACACTGAAAGGCTACCTCCAGAACATCACTGCCACACAAATCGAACCCGATTTCTGCAGGCTCGCGTATGGACTTCAAGGTGGCCCCGGACCATGTAGTGTCGACACCGACATGCGCTGCGCGCTCAACCCCGCGTGGCGGCGAGCGTACCTACACGTTCGCAGCACAGGCGCTAGCATCGATACCAGCGGTGCTCTTTCGCCACAAGCTGCGCTGGAGGCAGCGGGAAAGCGGACAGAAGAGAATGAAGAGGGTGTGTGGCGCGAGCGGGCGCCTGGTTCTAGGGCGTATATCAATGAAGCGAAACCGTTTAATGGGGCGTTCAAGAAGGAGTTCTATGGGAGTAGCTATGAGCGGTTGGTGGGGCTTGAGAGGAAGTTTGATCCCAAGGTGAGTTTGTACGTGCAGAGTGGGGTCGGGAGTGATTGGTGGAGGTACGATCTTGATAGTGGGCTGCTTGTGAGGTTTAGAGGTGCTGGGGGTAGATAAATGAAAGGAAAGGGGAGAAAAGGGTGAGGTTATTCGACAAGGATGGGTCATAAGCAGCTTCCTTTTATTGGACTAGATAGAATAGAAGTATAAATTAGTAATCCAATCAACACAGTTTCCCACTAGTCTATCTATGCCGAGGTGTTAATACCCCCACTATTCCCCTACACGAACCACTTCACTCCATTATAACCAAAAACACGTGAAGACCAATCGTCTCTTACCACCAACTCCTAATTTCCTGCTTTATCACTACAATGCCACCCTATCTCGATCCTGTGAATACAGCCTTTGTCAACTCCATTGCAGGTCTCCCAAACCCCCACATATTAGGCTATGCCAAAGCGCGTGAGGCGTTAGAAGGGCTCCAGGAGCACAAGCCCGCAGCAGATATCATCACTGAGACCATTCAAGTCCCCTGCAAGAGAAATAAAGAGGGAGAAGAGGAAGAAGAAGATTACACAACTCCCGTAGTAATATCCAGGCGCAACGATGCAACTAAACCATGTCCAATGGTATTCTACCTCCACGGCGGGGGTTGGATAATGGGAAGGTAAAAAAAGAAAAAGGCCATACCCAAAGCCAATTAAAATTCTAAACACCTCTCGCAAATGAAATATCTGCTAACGCAGGCCCCAAAGCCCAGCGTCCTTCGCCCCTCTAATCGAAGACCTGGCGCGCCAATCCAGCGCCGCAATCGTCTTCCCCTGCTACACGCTCGCGCCGGAGAAGCAGTATCCGTTTCAGTTCGAGCAGGTGTACAGCGTGCTCAAGTACCTTGTCTGCAACGGGCGTGAGCGCGGGCTCTGCGTGGAGGGAGTTGTGCTCGCGGGGGACAGCGCAGGGGGTACGTAACCAAACACACGTGTACATGTGCACATTTGTGCATTCGAGCAGACGGCTTCGATCAAGGGCCTTACCAATTAGAAACAGGGCACATGGCCATCGCCATGACGACTCTAGCGATCCAACGATGCCTACCGGTGGAGATTAGGCACATGGTACTCTTCTACCCCGTCACAGATACGCATACCAAGTTGCCATCGTATACGACGTTTCACGACGCCCCGTTCCTGCCTGCGGATACACTGGCCTGGATGATCGACGCCTTTTTACCTAGCAAAGCAGATAGGGAGAACGGGTTCACGTCTCCGTTGTCCTTTTTGGAGGATGAGGTGTTGGCGAGGTTTCCGCCTACGAGTGTCTTCCTTGCGGATGTGGATCCGCTGGTTGATGAGGGAAGGGCGTTTGCACGCCGGCTTCAGGATGCAGGGGTCGAAGTTGCTGTGGTTGCGGCTGAGGGCCAGATTCATGCTTTTGCCCTGGTCAAACCGGTTAGGGAGTGTGCGACCGCGAGGGCAGTGGTGCGGCTCGCTGCGAGTAAGATGCGCGATGCGTTCTCTGGGCTTGGGGCTGCAAAAGGCGGGGAGATGTATTGATGGAGAGTTCTTTTCCGCTAGTGAGTGCTGAGCGTGGGAGCTGAATTCTTCTTATGTCTTTTGGTACATGTTACTGGACTCAATTTTTTGGTCTCTATTGCGTTTGTCGGTCTAGCTTGCGATGTGATGATTGAAGACTGAGCATCCCGGGAGAGCTCGCCTCATGTTCTTCATAATGTAAGGCATCCATGCGCATCACCAAACCTACGCTGACTTCGCTACAAGTCTGTACAACAGCTCATGTAGAGATTTAAACAGACAAATACTACAGGCGAAAAGAAAAACAGCGCTGTGTCGTGGCAGGCTACACCGGGGATAACGGCAACATCACCGAGACAGCGGGGTGTTAGGTGGGGACAACGCTACCAGATAAGCACCTGCTAGTCCCCCGTTCCCGTACTTGCGTCATTGCGAGGTACCCATGTCGGAACAAGTGTTCAGTCATCCTGGAGCATGCAGGGTGGGGGAGAGGGGGTTCGCCTTCCCATTCCATCTACACTGTGGTAGAGCCAGCTGTGCTGGTGCCGAGGTACACTGATGATCAGCCACACAATCAGCCCAGGTTTACCTAGGTAGATAGACGCAGTGGCAGTCTGTAGTAAGATTTTGTAGCAGACGACAAACGCCTAGTTGGTGCTTTACCAACTTATCCTGCTCACCACTGATGGACGCCATGACCGAAGATGCCGCAGGCGACTTCCACGTCGCTATCGTGGGTGCGTTTGTTAACGTTTGTTTTCGCATACAGGAACACTCAGCTAAGAACATGTATCCCAGGCGCTGGAATCGGCGGTCTCGCTCTAGCCATGGCTTTGCACAAGAAAAACCTGTCTTTTACGCTTTACGAAGCCGCGCCTGAGTATTCGACCGTTGGGTATGCGTTTTGCTAGCTCCCTGTCTCTCATGCTCTATTTCATGTCCCAAACGTAGTCAGAACTCCTTTCTTCCCCTCTCTTTTTTTCCCCTTCCTCTCTTGAATTGTCTAATGCCCCGGTAAAGCGCAGGCATCGGCTTCGCACCCAACGGCCTCGCCGCCATGGACGCCATCGAACCCACCTTCCGCCCGCGCTACGAAGCCATCAGCATCGGGAACGCGGGCCCAAGCGCTCAAAACGTGTTTTTCGAGGGCTTGTTACTGGAAAAAGGGTTGGGTGTAAATGAGCCGTGGTATGGGGATTCGTCATGGGGACATGAGGGGTTTAATCGGAAGTCTGTGAGTTGGTTTCTATTTCCTGTCGTAAAGAGTAAGAAGAGATTGTTTTTTTTTCAATGTTCGTGGAGATGTATATATGGCTAATGTCAGATGGAAACTGAGAATAGGCCCATCGAAAAGCCCTCCTCGATATAATGACAAGCTACATTCCCCCCCACACCGTCCAGTTCAATAAACATCTAATCAACATCCATCAAAATCAATCAAACGTCACCCTCATTTTCTCCGATACAACCACCGCCCATGCAAGCCTCCTTATCGGCGCCGACGGCATCAAAAGCATAGTCCGAAGTCACGTGCTGTACCCCTTGTACCCTACCCAGACCGACCCTGTCTATGCAAACGCGTACTGCTACCGGGGCGTGATTCCGATCAGCGAGGCCGAGGAGATACTCGGTGATCTGACGCACGTGGCCAAGTTTTACTTTGGGGTGGGAAGGTGTGGGGTTACGTATCGGATTTCTGGAGGCGAGGTAAGTGTGACAGTTCAATGTCATTAGATGAATCTCTTTTCTTCTTTTTCCAGAACTCGAGCTCGTTTTAGTTCTTGATTGATTTTCTTTCTGTTTGTTAGGTTGTGAGTTGGCATGAAGGCTGTGCTGACCTGATGTGCATGATAAAGGAGTTCAACTTCCTCCTCTGCGTCGCTACACCCACAACCCCATGGCCCCTGCCAAACGCCGTAACACAAACCGTCACCCACGAAACCATGATGGCAGATTTCTCGGTTCCAGGCGTAGACCCACGCTTCCTGACCCTCCTCAAAAAAGCCAAACCAATCCGCTGGGGCCTCTTCCACCACCTGCACACATCGACGTACCATCGTGGCCGCGTCGTCATCATGGGCGACGCCGCACATGCATCGTTGCCGTTTCAGGCCGCGGGCGCGGCGCAGGGTGTTGAGGATGCGGTTGTGCTCGCGGGTGTGCTTGAGAAACTTTCTGAGAAGCTCAAGGGTACTAACCACGACAACGACCACGACAACGGAAAGGAGAATAAAGATGGTGTAAACATAGAAACGAGCATCAAAGCTGCCTTTGAAGCATACGACGCAATCCGTAGACCACGCGCGCAGAAACAAGTCGAGCAGTCTGCTGAAATGAGCCGATTGATCTTTTTCCAGGATCAAGATGCAGGGGCGGACTTGAGTAGGATTCTTCCGAGGTTGCAGCGCGGGAGGTTCGAGTGGTTGTGGTTTCATGATGTCACGGGGGATGTGAGGAGGGCGGTGGAGAGGATGAAGGGGTGATGTTGTGTCCATTATGGAGTTGATGGTTAGTGTGGGGGTAAATTGTTTGCGACGCTATGCAGTATAATATCCAAGTGTCGCACTCATCGCAACGATGTGTAGCAGGCAGAGAAGTCCTTCAAGATAACATTCAAGTCCCCATCCGTAACCTTCTCATCTTCTCGTAAAAGAGCTACAACCGATAAACAGAACTCAAGACCACTTGTCCAAGGCTTCGACTCAAAGAAGAATACGATTCGAAAATACGTGTGGTAAATCTTGCTTCTCCGCCGTGTGAGAGTTAACAAAAGCAAGCAACTTTTGGCCCGCAACACCCGTCCCAACTACATTCGTTTCAAGACATTGATAGGTAAGTCGTCACGTCAAGATAACCGTGTTATAAAGAGATGGAAAGAAAACAAATTCCGTAAAAAAAGAAAGAAAAGAAAAACGCCGCCATATGCAAATGAGATCTGTGTCAGATGATCGAGCTGGGCAAAATAGAACCGCGGCAAAGAGTGAGGGCAACAAAACCCCAACAAGACTTACTCGTCCTGCTTGATCTCGAGCTTGCTCTTCTTGGGACTGGCATTGTGGTCGTCATTAGCCTTGCGCTTGTTGGAAGCAGCAGCGGCGATTTCGGCCTCGGTGCGCGAGTCCTTGACGACAGGCACACCGTGAGCATCGCGCTCAATCTCCTTCTTCTCTTCCTTGTGGTTGGCGCGGTCGTCCTTGCCGTTCTTGAAGCGGTCGCGACGCTTGTTCCAGTCACCACTGTCGACAGAGTCGTTGGAAGCGCTGCGGTCGCGGCGCCTGCGGGGAGAGCGATCACGGCGGTTGTCGCGACGGTCGTTGCCGCCACGGCCACCACGTCCTCCACCGCGGTTGGAGCCGCGTCCCCCACGGCCTCCACCACGACGGTCGCCACCCCGGCTGCGGCTAAAGTCGCCGTTGGCCTCGCGCTGCTTCTTGCGCTGCTCGTACTTTTCCTGCTCAGTCAACTCCCAGTCTGGCTTGATGCCCTTCTCCTTGCACTTCATCTCAATGTACTCCTTCTTGCCCATGGTGGTGAGCTCGTTGCCGTTGAACTTGGGGGTGGGGTCGAGAGCAAGGAACTGCTTCTGGGAGTCCTCAGAGTCGAATTCGACAAAGACGCTGCCCTTCCAGGCGCCCTGGTCATCGCGGCGCTTGCGGATCATGACGGAGCCGTAGGGGCGGAAGAACTGCTCGAGGGCAATCTGGCCGGCGTCTTCCTCATTACCAAAACCCTTGACGTAGGCGCTCGTCTCCATGGTGTTGCTCGAGCTGCTCCTCAGGCGGTAAAAGAGCTCTTCTGTGGTGGGGGGTTTCTCGTCGTCGCCATCCTTGGCTGGGACTACGAGCGGCTCCTTGCGCTTGACCGCCTCACTGCCGGCCTTGCTGTACTCGCCATCGTCGACGACGACAAGGTCCTTGCTGTCGCGGAGAGCTTCTACAACGGCAGTGTAGGGCTTGAAGCGGCGCATGCGCTTGAAAGTGCAGATGTGGTGAATAGAGACGGGGGTGTTCTTGGGGCCCTCGAGCGTCTTGAACATGTGCTCGTCGGTTGCCAGGTTCTGGGCGGAGAAGTAGAACTCAATCTTGGTACGGTTAGTAAGCGAACCAAGGGTTGAAGGGCGGGAGTCATACTTGAGCTCGGATCTCGTTGGGATCGTCCGTCTCTGGGAGGTCGTCAAACTCGCGGTTTTGCCTGCGCAAAGTCAGCAGTGCATGGAAATGAGCCTGTGCTGTTGAGCGCACCTCTTGTTGCGGTTGTCGCGGAAGTTGCCTCGGCCACCGCGACCGCCTCTGCCACCACGGCCGTCGCGACCAGAGCGGCCATTGCGATCTTCGCGGTCGTTGCGACGCTCGCTCTTCTCGTCAGACTTTCCGTTGAGCTCCCACTTCTCCTCGCCGTCGGCAGCCTTGGAGTCGGAAGCAGGCTCAGTCTTGGAGCCCATCTTGACCTCAGCGGCCGTCTCAGTCTTGGAGACGTCGGCGGGGTTGGTGGCCGCCGCAGCAACGTTTTCGGTGTCGGCCATGTTTAAAATGAGTGCAGCTCGAGTCGCGTAGTTTGGGAGAAGCTGCTACAGGCGGTTTGGTGTTTGTAGAAGAAAAGTTGGAGGATGCTTGAAGGAAAAAGGCCCCAGGTGAGAGAATAGCTATAGTTCTGCTAGTGGGGAATTTTCAATACAAGGGTCCACGGGCGCCAAGACTCTGTCAACCATGGAATTGCACGACGGCCGCTATTGTGTGAGCAGCGACAATATCCCCCAATTGACGACTCCCCCGCCTTCACCATGCCGAGGAAGAAGCCGAGGTTCAATTCGCTGAAGAAGCTGGTACGCATGCCGTCGTCGGAGCCGACGACAAAATGGGATACTGACGTGATGCACAGAATGTCCGCCAGAACTGGTCGCGCTGGTCTTTATACGCCCTCTCCCAGCTCAAGGCACCCAATGTCACCACTCGAACCTTCTTCCAGCAAAAATGGACGGCCAAGGCCACGACAAGAGCGTATCACGGGGAGCACATCCGGGAGAAGAAGTGGAAGCACATGTTCAAGAGGAATCTGCCCGCCGTAGTAGCCATGGACCACCGATATCTCGCCCGACACGACGGGTCAGAACAAGCCGCGGGACGAGGAATGGGCGTAGATTCCAAGGATAAGGAAAAAACATCGCCAATGACGCCATACATGCAAATGGCCTACTACCCACTAGAACGACGACTGGACACCGCCATCTTCAGAGCCCTCTTCGCCAGCAGTGTGAGGCAAGCGAGGCAATTTGTTGTCCATGGCCTGGTCAAGGTCAACGGAAAGAAGGTGCGTCCAAAGCCCCCCCTTCTTCCCCCGCCAAAACAACTCTACTGACAATTCTCCAAGATGGTCTACCCCGGCTACGCCCTCAACCCAGGTGACATGTTCCAAGTCGAGCCCTCATCCGTCATGTTCGCCACGGGCGCGCCAAAAACCCGCTCCTCAACCGCCCGCCGCGTAACCAAAGAAAAAGCCGCCGCCCGCGCCGAAGAGCGCTCTCAAAACGGCGGCCAAACCCCGCGCCAACCCTCGCAATCCGACCTCGTCCTCCCCTCGTCGTCGCGCGAAGAACCCACAGCAGCAGAGCTAAAGAAGCAGCTGCAAGACCTCATGCAGCAAGTCGACGGCGTCCTCGCCGAAGACGTGGGCGCAAAAGACAAGCAAAAGTTCCGAGCCCTCCGCTCCTCGGTCCGCAAAGCCATTTCCCTCTGGCGCTCGGCAAACCCAGAGACAATCTCGACCCTCGACGCGCAATTCGACTTCCTCAAGACACAAATCGCCGAGCGCGCTGCGGCCTCGACCACGCCATCCGACGCCCATGACCTGGCTGAACCCTTGATCTCGGCCGAAGACCAGGCCCGTCTCCGCTCTGCCTTTGACAAGCTCCGGCTCGAAACCGAACATACGTCGGCGTGGAATAAGCGCGATGCTCGCGCACCCTACGCCACGCCCTGGCGCCCCAGAGACTATATGAGTGCGTTTGCCTTTATCCCGCGCTATCTCGAGGTCAACCAGAATATTTGCGCCGCTGTTTACCTAAGACATCCGGTTGCGCGACAAGGGCTTGCCGAGGTGCCTACGCCATTTCACATTGAGACGGGCCAGTTGGCTTTTAACTGGTATTTGCGGAATCGCTAAAAAGAAAAAGGATTATCGAGGTGAAGAGGGAGGATGCTGCCAGGAAGACTGGATTTTGTGTCTTCCATGTACAGATTATGTAGATTACATTGCAAATTTACAAGTGTATAACAGTCACTTTTTTCTGTACGAAATGTGTCGATCTGACACACACACACACACACACACACACACACACACACACACACACACACACACAC